>PVKU01002693.1:0-212980 GCA_004027475.1 Anoura caudifer
AAGAAGATATAGTGGTGGGAGGTAAAGATGTAAGTATATATAGTCAAGCAGCTAAGTATAACAATGACAATAAAGACTATTTTGGAGTGGTAAAAATAAGATGGAACTAAACTACTGGGCAACAAGCAGCATAAGGGAATTTTAAGGAGATCAAAATTAAAGTGTACTAAGGTTTTTCCATTGTTTAGGGAAAGGGTAGAAGAAATAGTCAACTTTAGACTTTGTTAACTCAAATATGCACATTAAAATTATAAGAGTAATCATAAAGAATGAAAACAGAATAATAACTGCCAAGCCAGCATGATACTCGGTGGGGAGAAAAAATGAAGAAAACTCAATTGACCCAAAAGAAGGCAGCAGAGAAGTATCGCCCAAAAGGCAGGACATATAAAAGGCACAAGGTAAGATGACAGAAAGAAATCTAAGTATATCAGCAAATCACAATAACTATAAATGTACTAAGCTCTCAAACAATTGTTAGAGTGTATATCTAAAATCCTACCCAGAAACTTTACAAAAGATATACACGAAACATAAGGAGACAAAATTCTTTTGAAAGATGGAAAAAGATGTTCTGGGGAAACACTAAACCAGAGCATAGACTTAGGGGCACAAAACATTACTGTAGACGACAGAACGACGTCTCTAGCATGTTAAACCCGCTTCCTTTTCTGTAAAGCAAAGGTGATAAGCTATACCTCTGATGAGAGATATGTAATGTGTTCACAAAGTGGGAAGAAGAGGAAGAGGAAGAGGAGAAGGAGGAAGAAGAAGAAAACAGAGAAGAGGAAGGGGAATGTTGGGATGGGGGAGGACTAAAATTTACATTTTACAATATTTGGGGAAAGAACTGAAGGAGTGATCCATGGGAGTGTCTGGGAAGGAGCAGTCCAGGCAGAGGGAGCAACAAATGCAAAGGCCCAAGACTGGAGCACAGCTAGGGCGTCCCTGGAGCAGCAAGGGGGCCAGCATGGCTGGAGTGGGTGACGGGAAGGAACAGTGTGAGGAGAGGAACTCGGGGCAGCAAGAGCCAGACTATGCAGGGCCTTATATGTCACAGTAAGGCCCTTGACTTTTCCTCTTCTAAGTAAGTGGAGGGTTTTGAGCTAATATAATTCTATGTTTAAATGGTCGCTCTGACTATGCAGAGAGAATGAAGTGAACAAGGGCAAGTGCAGGAAACATAACAGGATTTGCTGGAGCATTGGATGCGGGATGGGAGAGAGACAAGAAAGCGAAGACTGACACAGCTTTTAGACCAGAGCTCCTTGAAGGATAAAGTTGCTATAACCTGATATGGAGAAGACATTGATGGAGCAAGGAATTTGCGGGGAAAGGGTGTCAGCAGTTTAGTTTTAGACATCTTAAGTCTGAGGTATCTACTAAACATCTAAGTGATATTTACCATTAGATAAATATGCCTGGCATTTATGGGAGGGTTTGGGCCAGAAATATACATTTGGGACTCATCAGGCTCTCCAAATTATCAAAGTCATGAGCCTGGATGAGATGAGCTCACCGAAGAAGTAAGTGTGGACAGAAGTCCAGGGAACTAAGCCCTGAACAAAATGTCAGTGCTCAGATCCTGGAGAGCTGTAGGCACAGACTGAGAGCCAATAGCCAGAGGCAGAATCCGGAAGAACCTAGAAGGGATGGTGTCCTCAAAGCCAACTGAGCAAGGTGTTTCAGGAAGGAAGTTTCACCACCTGTGTCAGGTGTGGCCGATGGGTCAGGTAAAGCAAGAACTGCGTATTAACTAGTAGGCTTACTTGATGTGAAAGATAGCTCTGCCAATCAGAATCCCTGACTCGGGAAATGTAACAGAGAAATGCCGAGAAACTGCAGCAGCAAACAGTAGGAGACGATGCAGACAGCCTTTTGCATTGGTTTTTGCATTGCTTCCCCCACCCCCCCTCTGGCCCAGCAAACAGTAAAAATAACCAACCTTTATGGACTGCTGGCTATGTGCCAAGAACACTATTATGAAGCCTATTTTTAAACAGAAAAAGTGGGGCTCAAAAAGTCAAGTAACTTGCCTCTGGTCACTCAGCTGGTAAGTAGCTGAGCTGGAATTCAAACCCATCTCATGCATTTAATTACTAAACCGCCTGCTTCCCTTTGGTTAAGGGAAAGTCTACACTTAGATGTGGAACGCACAATGGCAAAGTATGAAATTGGGGCCAGGTACCTTGTGTTTGCATACATTTTCTCACTGAACGATCACAAAACCCCTGTGAGATAAATACCACTACCATTGTCACTTTAAAGATGGGAAAACAGAGGCATTGAGAGATGTCTTGTTGGTGGTCCCACAGGTGCAGGTGGTGGGGAAAGAACTCAGGCGCAGATCATCTGAGACTGAAGTTTCGCCTGCCACCTCTGTGCAACCAATCCTGCCTTTTGCATCTGGAGGGCCGGGAGCAATCAGGCCAGGACAGGCTGGGAAACCTGAGAGAACTAAGGTTGCCCTTACACACTCATCACTTGGAGGACACTTGGCTTTTAAGGATGTGACTCTGAGATTCTCCAAACCAAATCAGGCCCAGGAGTCCCAAGGCAGGCTTTCCAGCTCCCCAGAATCAGACCCATGCTCTCTGCCTGGCCAGATCTTTGATTTTAAGGCCTAGGCTGAGCACAAGACTGAATCCCCTTCCCGCCCTTTCCTTCAGGCATGCTGGGCCTCTCCCTACCTGTCCGGTGGTGAGGGACCGGCTGTAGCCAGGGATGGAGCTCCGGGGATGGATCCGGGGTGGCACGCAGCAGCTGGGAAAGGTCAAAATTTCAGATTCAGAATGGGCGTGGGTGAGAAGGCAGGGGAGGGGAATGAGAGCACCAGGGCTCCTGAGCAGGTCCTATCCCTCAGGAACCCCCAGAGATGCCACAGAAGACTCCCGGGTAAAGGGACTCTCCCAAAGAGGCACTCAGAGGCTATCCCAACTCGCCAGTTAAACCTTAAGCAGGGAGCAGACTGGTACTCACCCTACACACTTCTGCAGGGACACAGTATCTGCTTCCCACTCCCTCTGCACCCCCACCCGACCGGGCCCTCCCAGTCCTTACTTGATCCGGGCCTGGTCCACACTGGAGGAGCGGCGGGAAGTGAAGCGCCGAGCCACCGCTTTGGGAGATGTCTTGGGGCTGCCATCTGAGTCTCCGCTCTCCTCATCCCCCATGGCTTTGATGTAGCTGCCGCTCCGCATCCTGCGGCAGGGGATCTCCCCATCCTTGCCCCCGGTTGGGTAACCCCCCCAATCATCTTGCGGCACCTGCAGGGACAGGGGCCTCTGTCTCTCAGACACATCCCTGCTGAATCTGCAGGCCAGGACCCTCTTCCCCCACTGCCAGTGAGAGGTGCTCTACCCCAACCTGGGATGGCCACACTCAGGAGCCTACAGGCTCAGAGCAGGAGGCATGTCTCGGGCCATCCCTCCCTTATGGAAGATGCCTCACCATCCTGCAGGAACCTTTTGCCCCTCAATTCAGGGCCACCTAGAGAGTCTGGCTGGGCAGTGACATGCTAGGTGCCAAAGGTTAAAGATCAGAGGCCAAAGTGACCTGTCAACCCACCCCCAGTAGTGAAGTATCACCTGACCTCAGTCACCTGTCACTTTTCCTTGTCCTTCATCCTCATAACCTGCTCCTACCCCCAAACCTCCATCTCTCCTGCCCTTCTGCTGTGAGGAGCCATAGAGGGTTTTAAGCAGGTCTGTGTCTCAGAAAGAGCATCCCAACAGTCCAAACAGTGGATGGATTGTGGAGGACCAGGAGGAGGGCAAGGCTCAAGTGGCAGGAGAGAAACCAATTAGGAGGCTGATGCTGTTATCCAGGCAAGAGATGATGAGGCCTAAATTAAGACAATGACAATGAGGAGGAAGAGAAGATGGAAATGAGAGGTGTTAAGGAGCATCAGTGAGCCTGATTAGATGTGGGGGGTGAGGGGGTGGGGAGAGTGGAGGATGACTGGGAGGCTGCTGGCTGAGGACCTGGGGGATGGATGGTGCTGTCGCTCACTGAGCTACAGGATTCCAGGGAAACAGGTTTGGGGGAAGGTGGTGGGCTCGGGGTTGAGCATCTTCAGTTTGGCAGAGGACTGTCGAGCAGGTGGTTAGATGCCTGGTTCTGCAGTTCAGTGGAGAGATCTGGGCTGGAGGCAGACATGTGGGAGTCATGGGTGGCAGCTGAATCCATAGGACTGAATGAAAGAGCCCAGGGGGAAGAAAAGGAAGAGATGGGGAGGGATCTACTGACATTTAAAAAGGGACTGCAAAGAAAGGAAAGGAGCCTACGAGGTCACCTGAGAAGGAGTGGGCCGAGGGGTAGGAGGGAAGTCGGGAGAATGACATGTCATGGAAACAGGAGACATTTCAAGAATAAAAGGAGTTGATAATGTCAAATGTCAAGTGCATTCAGAGTTTAGCAATTCAAGCTCAGGAGTTAGATCTATGTTCAAATTCTGGCCCCATCACTTGCTAATGAGGTGAACTTGAGCAAAACTGATTAATCTCCAAGCCTCAGTTTCCTCATCTGTGAATCAGTAATAATAATTATGCCTACACTCCAGGGTCGGTGGGAAGGACAAATGTGACAACATAGAGTGCCAGCACATAGTAAGTGCTCAATAAATGCTAACTATTATTAATATTGGCTTTGAAGGGTACCTTTCAAGGCAGACTCTCAAGAGACCACTGCAGGACATTTTAGAGGATGGGGTGTGGAAGTTGGACTGTAGTAAAGGGGAGAGTGAAAGGAAGGGAAGAAGTGGGGTCTCTGGTCTAAGAACTTGGTTATGAAGGGAAGATAGGAGATGGAAGGGGGAATGGGTTTGAGGAAAGTTGTTTTTTTTTTTTTTTCCCCCAGGATGAGAGACTTGGGCATGTTTTCAGGATAAGGAAGAGAGCCAGTAAAAATAGTCTTCAGATGGGAGGGAGGAGTACAGACAGTTCAGGGGTAGAGAGGACCCTGGAGAGGTGGGTTGAAGCCCTGCTAGAGGCATCAGCCTGGGGTTGGTGGTCCCAGCATCTCCTGAGCCAAGAAGGAGGGGGAGGAGGGTGGCCGGGGCTCTTCATGAGTCTATCAGTGGGCTGATGGAAAAGCAAGGGAGCCCAGGACGGTTAGCTTACCCTATAAATGAAGGTGCACGAGAGGGGACTGGGGTAGGGAGGGAAGATTTAAAACACCTGTTATTTAAAAAAAAAAAAAAGTTAAATTGGGGTGGGACTGGCGGTCTGAGAGGGGTCAGGAGTCAGGAGAGGGAAAGAGACTCTGGGGATGAGACTAGGTGAGGGGACAGAGATGAGTGTGCACACAGGGACCCAGGGATGGGATGGGGTACCCTGAAGGAACCCACAGGGAGGGACAGGGCTGAGGGAGAACTCGGGTTCAGTGAGAGGAGCAGTCTCCATAAAAGGTTTGGGGACCAACGACACCTCATCTGATGGGGTCAGCTTCCCCTGCTTTTGCGCCAGGGGGACACCAGGCTGTCTGGAAGGTCCCTACAGCCCCTTGTTCTCCCCCAAATGGGTTCAGACCTCCCAGGCTTAAGATGCCCTAGAACCCCAGACTCTAATGGATCATTCCCCTTTCCCGTACTGCACAGAGAGGAGCCACAGGCAGGTGGAGAGGCAGGCTAGCAGATGGGACAGCCAGGGCATGCTCTACCACACTGCAGGCTTCCCACTCCATAGCCACTGCGGAGCTCCTGGCTCCTCTGCAGGACATTGTGAGGTGCATATTAACAAGGAAGCCCCCAGGGAGGTCAGGGCAGCCCTGGAGTAGCAGCAGGAAGCAGCGGAGCGGCAGCGAGGCTCCAGAAATGACAAGGGCTCGGTTATGGGAGAAGGGTCAGTACTCCCGCTTCAGCCCTTTTTGTTAGACCCTTCAGTTGCCAGCTTCGGCAAACTGTATCCAGGGAGGGGGCAATCCAAGGCCAACCCAGAAGTCCTGAATCCCAGTAGTCTCCAACCTCCCCTTCCGCCTCCCACCCTTTCCTGCTTCCACTGTGACCCACCTGTTCCCTTGAGCTTTCCTGAGTTCCCTACCAGGAGAGCCCTCACGTGTGAACGACTTACCAGTAAAACCAGTGACACCAAAAAACACACCTGCAAGCTCAATTCCCACTCATTTGAACATGCTGTGGCTCCTTCCTAGTGCTCTAATCCTTAATCCACATCTGCACTGAGATTCAGTTCAGGGGACATTCTTCCCAGAAGCTGCTCTGGCCACCATCACTCCAGGGTAGGTGAGATGCCTCCTGTCTGCCCCCATGGTGCCCACCGCTCTCTCCTATCCCAGCCTTATCACATTGAATTCCATCTGCTTCCTTACTTGTCCCACCTCTAAACTGAGCTCCTCACAAGCAGCACCTGTGTCTGCATCTTTGTATCCACAGCACCCAGGAAATACTCGCTGAATGAACAACTGTGGGTTAACTATGTGAATATGGGTTTGGGGGATAACCCTAAGTCTGCTGGACTTCTAGAATTTCTATTGAGTTGTCCTCCTAAAACCATGAGAGGGCTCAAGAAAACATCTCAGGGGGTATGGGAGGGATGCCTGAGACAGAGAAGAGGAAGGCTAATGGTGAGGTGAACCCTGGAGCCCATCTCAGTAAAAAGGTGGAGAGTGGACAGGTGGGATGGAGGAAGGAAGGCTCCCAAAGGAGGAGTCAGAGCTTCCAGCCTCTTCTGCAGAGACTGTGGGCATTGTGACACAGGAAGGGGACAGCATGCCAGCTATCAGCTGCACCATCCAATCCCACGAGGCCTTGCTCAGACTTCAGTGTGACCCCCAGTCTAGGAAAACCCACGGGACAGGCGCCAGGGCTCTTCCACAGCCTCGTGGGTGTCCTACCACAGGCACCCAGCATGACAAACCTCAGCAGAGGCATGCTCTGCAACTGATTCATATTCAAACAATAGCTGGACCACCCAGATTTGAGAAGAAGAGAGGTCTGGAGAAGGCCTGCGGAGGGGGGACGGGCAGGGCAGGGCAGGAGAGCTGCTTTCCAACTGCTGACCCCCAGTCTCAAGAGAAGCTACAGCTAGCGAGTACCACGCTGTCCTGTCCACAGCCCACCCTCAACCCCATTCTGCCTCCACCCTCACAAGACGGAGGCCAGCACAGCTTGTCCAACACAGCCAGTCAAGGGGACGTTTTCCTGGCACAGAAACCCAGTATCAGAATAGGAGGGCCCTTTCATTGTGCAAGTGGGGAAACTGAGGTCCCATAGTGGGCTCAAGGTCTTACAGAATAAAGCAGGGCAGAACCACCCTGCATCCACACCCTCTATCATGGCAACAGCTGGCTCCCATCTGACCCTTCCCATGGCTTACCGGGTGACCACACCATGGGGGCTGATGACCCTGTTCCCCACCCCCACCAAAGCCTCACCTGCAGATAGTGATAAGTCCTGGTTTTGGCCTTGGCCTCTGGACCCAGGAGCCCCTTGCCTGGCCCAGCCCCTGGGTATCCATCCCGGCCCTGGCCAACCATCATGGTATGCCAGGCACTTCGCTTGACCGATTGTCCATCCAGAGACATGGACATGCCAGTGCAGGCAAGACAGCGGCCTTCTGACCCACCCGAGCGCCCCTTGAAGCTCAAGTCCCGGTAGGACCCATCTGGAGCCTCCAAGCAGAAGGGGCCACCTGGCTCCCCAGGAGGCCGCCCACCCGCCAGAAAGCCACTATCACTGTCCAAGTTGTCATCCGAGCTCCACCAGCCTGCGGCCTTGGCCGGGTGCCGCCCATCCCCCTTGCGGTCCTTGCTCTTGCTCCTCTTGCCATGACGGGACTGGTGGTGGTGGTGGTGGTGATGGTGATGGTGGTGGTGGGAGGTATGGGGGCCTCCAGAGCCTGGGCCAGAGTAGCTGTCTCCCCCAGAGCCACCTCTTCCATCAGCCTTGGGCCCATTATAGTCCCGCTTTCCTGGGGCCTCCAGAGAGTGGGACTTGGCAAAGAGCTTCTGCACGGAGTGAACCAGATGCCGGATGCGGCTGGGGCTCTCACTGCGGGCCTCGGGGGCAGAGCCTGACCCTGGCCCAGGCCCAGGCCCAGGCCCGGTGCCTGCTGGACCTCGCTGGTATGGTAGCGTGTGGAAGCCATCCTGCTGAACTGGCAACTGCTTTTCAAACTGGTCCAGGAGTGTGGGAGGCAGGCGGGGGGCACCCTTGCCCTGTGGGTGGCCCACGCAGTCTTCACAGGTGTCGAAGGGGCCCTGGCCGGGGTACATCCTGGGGAAGGTGCTGCTACCCCCCCCTACTCCAGTCCCCCCTAGCCCTCCCTCAGGGCCTACCGATGGCCCCTCACTCAGGCTCAGGGGCCCTTCGGGAGAAAGGTGTCCCAGGCCTCCTCTCGGGGCACAGAAGCGGGGCTCGGTGGAGAAGGCCTCCCCAGAGCCCAGCAGGTACGGGGCCCTGGCAGCTGGGCCCACGTCCATATGCTGCTGGTCAGCAAAGCGGGCTGGGCGGGGATGGCTGCCTCGGTCGCCATGGTAACCCCTCATGGCCTCAGCAAGGGCTCTTCATAGTGTTGGGGGCCAGGCCCCAGGAACCTCCTGGGGAAACACGGAGAGAAGGGATTCAGATTGAACAATAGGCCACCTTACCTAAAACTACCTTTTATTAGGTATTCTGGTATCCTTTTAGGTAATGCCTATCAATTTATGGTGATTAATTATACTGTCTTTCCACCAATGGGCTTAAAGTCCTTAAAAGAGTCATACTAGACAAAGACACTCACAAGGGCACAAAATAATACCATCATTCATCAAATGCTGCAAATTTGATACTTACTCACAAGAGGAAATGCCCTCAGCCAAATGAGTTTTTTTAAAGCCCAGGGTTATCAAAAATAAATGCATACCCAAACTGATGTACAACATATTCAGAGAAACCAGTCATTAGGTGAACTGACTTTTAACAAGCTGACTTTAGGCAAATTGATCCAGAGCCACACCTCTGACCCATCGCTACCTTCTTGCACTGCGGTGAAACACCAGGCCTCAGGGTCACAGCTCCCAGCAGCAATAACCAAAAGGAACACTGACCCAGGTCTATATATCCAACTTGATTATGCAGAAAAACCCCTCCCCTTCCTTCCACACCCTGTTCCTTCCATCTGGCTGCAGGTTCATTCTCCGCCCACCCCACCAGGACTCAGTGAGGTAGGAAGCAATAACCTGAAATGATTCCTTTCCTCTTTCGGGTTTCAATTATTCTCCAATGAAATGTCCCCTTTTGCCTTTCACCTCCACTTGCCACCCCCATTCCACCAGAGGGGAAACATGAATGGAGGAGAAATCATAAATGGGAGGAATGTACAATGCAGCATCTGAATCCTAAACTGGGACTGGAACCCGGGAGTCCCCCCCCCGCCCCAGGAACAGTGGGCTTGCAGGGCAGAGAGGTGATGGAGAAAAAACGTTGGAAGCAGTGCCCCTGGCCCCCATCCCAGGCTTGCCAAGGCTACAGGACAGAGAGGTCAGCTCTCAGCAAGAACTGCCTCCAATCAGGACTCCAGAGCTGCCAGGACAGGAGCTGTGGCAGGAGGGGGTGACAGCAGGAGGAACAGGGACTGAGATGCTGGCAGACGGCGCCCTCCCTCATCCCAGACCAGGCTCCTGGGCCATCTGCTGACTAGGAGGGGATAACAGCCTCAAAGACTCCAGACAACAGTCCCTTCAAGACATCCTCCCTTGCTCCCCACCACCACGTCCCAATACCCACCACATTTCAGGCTTCCTCCAGATCCTACTCACAGCCCATCTCCTATTTCTCAAGCACTTGCTATGTGTACCAGGTACTGCATATAACTAATATTCTCTAATCCCACTGAAATCTTGTGTGTAGATATTATTCTCATTTACCCATGAGAAAAATGAGCTCAGAAGGTGCAGTCACAAAGCCAATAAGTGGATGAGTCACTTTAAATCAAGATTCAAACCCATGTTACTCTGATTTTAGAACCTCAATCTAATCCCATTTACCAGACTCTCCCATCACTCACCATCCTAGGCGTCCCATCCTTGGTATCAGGATCGCCACCACCAGGCAGAATCCTAACTTCAGAAGGCTCAGGACCACTGGCTCCTGATGGAAAAGAAAAGGATGGTGAAGAGAGCAAAGGAGAAAGATCCTCCCAGAGTCCTCAGAGAATAGGCCCCTGGCCTTGACCAGTTCCCTTCTCAACCCCCTAAACCAGGATTGATTGTATCCCCCATGATGCAGAGCCTTTGGACCCCCAAGGAAATGAGGTTGGGCTTCATTATGCAAATACATGGAAATGAGCTTACAGGTTGGACTACCTCCAACTGCAGGTGTCTTAGAGATCTGTCCATGGTGCTGAGCCACTGTATTTGCATTGCCCTCAAATATGATTCCATTCCACAAAAACTTGTTCAGCAGCTACCATAAACAAGACTCTGCGTAAGAAGTGTATAGAGGTGCTATAAGTGTGATCCTTGTCATTGAGGGGCTTATAGTCTAACAGGGAACAACCTCTTACATAACAGGGTTATTTTAGGTCCCTGTATTTTTACACAAACTGGTCCCTCCTAGAATCTCCTTTCATCCACCTCCCTCCCCCAACCCTTTCCCTTTCCCACTTGCTCATATGGAGCCCCACCTTTCCTCAAAGACTTTCTGTACTCCTATTCTGGGTTATGCCTCTCTATTGGGCTTTTATAACACCCCAGGTTCACCATGAAAGTAGCTATCATACTGCATTGAAATTATCTGCTTCAGTTTCTGTCTCCCCAACTAGAATGTGGTCTTCTGCAGGTTAGGAACCAAATCCCATTTATCTCTGAATCTCTAGCACCTAACTCAGGGATTTGCCCAGAGCAGGTCCTTCACAAATGTTCACTAAGTAGATGATTAAGTGATTGTGCTGGAAAGATGACAGCAAGACCAGATGCGATAGAGGGAAATTGAGGAAGTCTTCCCAAAGAAGAGTATGTTTGAGATGGGGACAAGATGGCTGTGTGTTCCATGGACAAAGGAGGTGGGGGAGACAGAATTCACAGTGGTGGAGACAGGAAGCACAAAGGCAGGAAAGGAGGGCAAAGAAGGAATTCTGAGGGGTGGGGTAGGAGAGTTCCAGCGGACGATTAGGGTTTGGCAAATGCTGTCAAGACGTGGGAGAGAGAGAGTCAGAAAGGAAGACAACTCTAACATTTGCAACAGCCGTGACTAGAAGACTAATGATGCCATTATTAGACACAGGGATATCAGGAGGAAGAGCTAGCTTTGCAGGCATGATTAATAGTAGTGGAAAAGGCGTAGTCAGACATCAGGAAGAACTTCCTGACCCCGAGGGATGAGGCAGTGAAGAAGATTGTGGAGTCTTCTGAGAATCTGCCATGAAGGAGAGGGTAAGACACACCCAACCCCCAGTCCACCCTGTGGCCTGGGCTGGAGAAGCCATTGTTTTCATTGCCTGGAGGGAAACTGGGTGACCTCAAAGATATCAACTGCCTGGTTCTAGGCAACAATCCTCCTCCATTGCTCATCTCTGGGAAAGCAGAGGTGATTTTAGACCAAGATAGTCTCGAAAGCCAGTATCCAAAAAGCACCTGGCAGAATCTCTCTGCTTCAGAAAGAAGCTTGGAGAGCCTGGTCCTTCACCCATGGCGTGGTCCTCCCCTTCCTGCCCCAGGCAGGACCCATGTCTGAGACTCACAGCATGAAAGGCCACTTTGGCAAAAACCAAGGTTATCTTATTTGCCTTGCTTGTGGTCACATCAAGCTGGAGGGAGCCTCATGCTGAGCTTCCCAGTGGTGGACATTCCCAGAATTCCCCTCACCTCACTCCTACCCCTCACAGGTGCTGCTGTGGAGGCACTGAGCCCTCATCAACATCTTATCAAAGGTCAGTCTCTTTAGCATCAATCCACATTCTCCCAGCTCTAGCTTCAGGGAAGATGGGTCCCTGTAATTTCTCCTCTCCAGAAAATCCACCCCCAACTCCCTTATCCATGTCTGATAGGGCAGCACTGTCTAGTGGAAAAGTCACAAGCTCTGAGACTAGATGTGTGACACTCGCCAAGTGACCTACCCTCTTAAGCCTAATGATACCTTCTCACCTATCTCCCAGCATGTTTAATCTCAAATTATACTATGTATGTGAAACTACTTTATAAACTCTAAAGGATTATGCAGTGTAATCCTGATGTAAAAGCCTTTATTTTGGATTTCCAAAATTTCAATGTCCAAATAGTAAGCAAGACAATTAAATCCCAATTACTGGAGGAAGAAGATACCCAATTTATGGATTTACTAAAGAAAAGATTTAATTGATATTGATTTAATTATATAGGCTTTCTCCTTTGTATTATGTTTTATGATCACATTCCTCCTGATGCCATCTTAGAACTAAACATAATTAATAAGAAGGAAAAGCACGAGGAGACTAACAATTTGATTCATCTCCAAGTCCTCTGGATTTTGCTTCCTAACAACAGATCTGCCCACTTATTCCCATATCCACCAAATCATTGTTAGCCGACTAGTTGAAACTCATTGTCATCCTCTTTTCCCATTTCCCAGCCTCCCTTGGAACTAGAGGACACATCATGCACTTTTGGCTAATGATACATACATAAAAATTGGGTGAGGGTTTTTAGGGAAGATTTTATCTTTGTGATAAAAAGGAGTTAGGCTTGCTAATACCATCCTCCTCCCCACCTCACCCCCACCTTTCTTCTCGGCTTGAATACAACCATGATGCTGGAGCTAGGGCAGCTAGCTTGCCACCATGAGAGAAAAGCCTAGAGAATTGCAGAAATGCTAGTCTTGGAGCCAGTGAGCCATGGAACTAGCACAAGCAGTTGCCTTCCTCCAGGCCTAAATGTGGTAAGAAATAGACTCTGTACTTAAATCACCGTTGGCCAGATTTTCTGTATTTGCAGCAGAAAGCACTGCTAACTAATCCAACTACCTCAAAAACATCACCTCCTGCCTAGACATCTGCAAAAAAGCTCCAAACTGCTCTCCCTGCTTCTGTTCTTACCCTAATGCAATCCAAATGGTCATTTGAAAACACAAATCTGATGGTGTCGCTTGTCTGCTTAAAACTCTTCATTGGCTTACTGATGTTCTTAAGATAAAACATCTTAACCTGTCCAACAAGGCCTGCAGAGTCTGGCCCTCCTCGTTTTCCTACCTCCTCTCACAACATGCTCCCCTTACTTCCTCTGCTCCAGCCAGGCCAGTCCTTTTGCAGTCCCAGGATCCCTCCCATCACGGGGCCTAACGCCCCTGTCCAGAAAGCTTTGCCCGCCCACCCCTGCCTTGCTAACTCCTACACACCCTTCAGATCTCAGCCCAGTTGTTGCTTGCTGGGGGAAGCTTTCTCTGGCCTCCCTGACTAGGTCAGATCCCCCTGCTGTTTGCTCTCAAGGCACTGTGGACCTGGATAGCTCTTAAATCATTACCATTCTCAATCTGAGTGACTCAGAGACTGGCTGTCTCTCCCACTAGGATGTAAATTCCATGTAAGTGCAGGAATTTCATCCATCTTACCCACTGCATTATCCCCAATCTTCAGAACAATGCTTGGCAAATGACAGGTGTTTGCTGAGTGAATGTGAGCCTACAAAGAACAAGATCCTTTCACTTATGACATTTTATTTAATTCCCACAACTATTCCAAAGGATAGATTTTATCCCTCTTCCCAATGTGCAGAAGAAGAAACTGAGGCTTGAAGAGGCTAACTGACCTGCCTAAGGTCACAGAGTTGGTGGCAGAGCCAGAAGTCAAACCCAGTGTGGCCTCACTCCAATGCCTTAGCTTTTCTCCTACCTGTGATGCCAGCCCGGAGAAGCCAAACTTATTCAACCCCATTCTGAAGTAAATGCAGTAATGAAAATGAAAGTTTTAAAAAAGGAAACAAATAAAACAGCCTCACACATACCACATACTCTATAGTTAACTAGAGTGTGGTTTAGCCTTTTCCCCTGTGTGCTGAGTACCAAGTTTGTTCCAAGTCCAAGGTCAGACAAGTAGAGAATAAAGGAAGCTCCCTGCAGCCCTGTGACAACTCTGGGTGCTAGTGTTATGTTCTCCATCTTCCTGCTCCAAGTCATCTTTCTGCAATCCCAGGACACAGAGAGCTAGCTGCCCACATGGTGAACCTCTGGACCCAGGGAAGCGGTCACTTTTGTAATTGCCTGTGGCTGGCTGGCAAGGAGAGAGTGAAGGAGTCTGGGAGAGTGGCGTGTGTGACGAATTCTCTGATGCAGCTCAAATCTATCTGGGAATGGAAGCAGTGGCACACATGCCGTCACCAAGAAATTACCCAATTTAGCACCAGCTACACAATCCAGCAATTAGTTTCTTAAACCGGAACTTGCTGGGGGCTGCCAGGCTGGCGGGGTTGTTGTTACAAATCTCACTGGGAAACCAGCTGTGTAATTCACCAGGAGGTTGTCACTGCCCCAAGCAATTACCTTCCAGAAAAAGAATGGAAAATAGGGAAGGAAAGGACTGCAAGGAAGGAGTCAGGGCGTTTTCCTCTCCCCCAGGGCCCTGTCCAGCCAGAACTGTTGACTTTCCTGTCTTGCGACCTAGGAAACTCTCAAATTCACTGGATCAAAGCAGTTATTGATGAAGACTCTCTGGATTCACATCCCTTTCGCCTCACTTACTAGCTCTGTGTACTTGGGCAGGTGATTCACTCCCTTAGCTTATTTTCTCATCTGTAAAATGGGGATGATAATAGAGCTATCAGAAAGGTACTAACGATATGATGCCTAATGAGGTAAAGCATATAAGTCCCTTAGTACTGTATCAGGCTGAATATGCAATAAAGGTAGGGCTCATTACATGTACTTTCATTCTCATGACTTTCGTTGGTTTAGAGTGTGTCCTTGGGTGGGTCACTTAATCTCTGTGGGGCAGCCATCTGAGACCAAAGGTATTCTGCTGAGAAAAAAACAGTTCTTACTCAGGATTATCCACACCCAGGTACCAGGGATCCAGGAGTGTTTGACAGTGTCTCAGAGGTTGACACAAAGCAATGCCTTGGGCAGAGATAAAGATTTCAAACATCCAGTATTAACCGATTCACTCATTCCTCACAAAGCTGTCTGGGAGAGAGAGCTGTAAGCTGGACATGATGGTCCAGATGGCAGCAAAGGGGTACAGTTGCTCCCTTGCTGGGGATCAGCCCATCTAGTCCCTTCACACTGGAGCCTATGAGGTCATCCCCATACCAGTTCCAACACAGCAGAACTTACAGCAGGTGAGGCCTGGAACTCACTTGGCTGCTGTAGGCCTGGGCTCTGCCATGTCTGTGGATGCACTGTGTGTGCCCTTGGGACCCCAAAGTTTCAGGCTTTGCCTAGCCATCCCCTTTTCCTGTGTTGACTTAATCAAAATGGCCAGGATTCTGTCTCAGTTTCTCTGTCCAGTCCTCCACTCCCCCTCTACCCCTGTCCTGACAGCACTTCGGGTGGCTGGGACTGTGTGCCCACTGTGAAAGAGGTAGCACTGGGGGGGCCTTAACACAGAGCCTCTGACCTACAGCCCACGCTCCCTGTGGAGAAGCACTCCCCCCATCCCCCACTTCCTCCTGCATCCAACTTTCCCTGAGCCCCCTTGGCCATTTCACCACTGGCTTTGCCCAGCTGCCATTTGCAGGATCTCTGTCACTGGGCTGGTGACCTTGCCCCTGGCCTCTCTCAGCCCCCTTACCCAGCCCTGTTTTTGAAGACTCAGTATGCCTTGCACCCAGCCCTTAGGACCTGGGGAGAAACCTCCTTCTCCTACTCTCACTGCCCCAGAAAATGGAGAAGGAAAGAGAAACAAAACAGGAGGGAGGTTGTCAGTCTTTTTCACACACCTTTATTACCTTATTTGATCAATTCTTCCTGGGGGTTAAGGTAAGAATTTCACAGAAAATCAACTTACTGCTCCAAAACGCTCAAGACATTTAGGCATACCCCAATCTAAATCCACCTCCTGAACCCATTGGACAGTGCTCAGCCTGTGACTAACCCACTGTACCGGTAATCTCTTTGAAAATCCCACTTCAGGGGGCTTTGCACTTGATGTTCTCTCTGCTGGAACGCTCTGCCCCAGATATTCCCATGGCTTTGTCTGTCTCATCTTCTGGGTCTCAGCTCAGAGAGGCCTTCCCTGACCACTCACTAAAGTCGAGCCCTATCCTCCACGTATGTTCTACATCACCTATTTCATTGCCTTCGTAACACTTTCTGCTCTTTGCATTTATTTTCATTATCTATTACATGTTTATAGTACGTCTCCCTACAGCAGAATATAAGCCCCAGGAGGGGAGGGACTATGTATGCCTCGTGTGCTGCAGTGTTCTCAGTACCCACAACAATGCCTGGCACCAACACATGCTCAAAAAATATCTATTGCCTGAAGGAAAGTCTTCACTTGCTGCCCTCATCCACTCTACTCCTACACCCAACAGCCCATAGAAAGGACCTCCACTCCTTTTCCTCCAGAGACTTCAGGGAGTCCCTGGAGGATTCAGTATTAGAAATCCAACCTGGATTTCTGTTTGCCTGGATTCCTTTTGAAGACCCCCACACACACACACACACACACACACATCTAGCATGCCAGAGACAGCCCAGCAGCCCTGGTGGCCAAAGACAGTGGCATCTGAGAGAATGAGAGGCCCTTGATTTGTAGACCCCTTCAGCCAGGGCTGGGTGGTCCCTCTTGCAACTCCAGGGATCTGGAATGGAAGGCCCAGCGACCTTATTGCTGAGTGTTGGAAAGACAATCATCTACCTCCAACCATTATATTGCAGCTTACCTGCATGACCATGAACAATTTGTTTAACCTGTCCTAACCTCAATTTTCACATCTGTAAAATAGAGATAACAACACCTACCTCCTAAAGTTGTGACAATGGGTAAAGAAACTGACTTACCCAAGGCCACTGACACACGTATCTCCATATATTGGCTTCTCCTGACTTGAGCGCCCTCATGCCTTTTATTTGTGTGTATGGTATTTGATGAGATTCGGGCTGGCACTGCCCTGGCTTCCAGGATGCTGCCAGACCTGAGCCAGCCAGGGCCATCAGGGAGAACAGGTAGGATCCCAAGCCAATGTCAAGGTCAACTGGGCAGCAGCTTCTCATCTAGACTAGGCCTCATCTAGAAGATAGGAAAGGACCTATCTTCTGGCCCAAGTGTCTGGTTTCCCTATGGAGTCCAGACCTTAGGGATTGCCCCCTAGGTTACCACACTGTCCTATAAGCTCTCTCTCTCTGTGAGCAGGGACAGGAGCTGCCTACACCAGGGCCTGTCCCCTCCTCTGCACCTGTCATAGAGGAGATAAGTACAGGACTGAGCCCCTCACAGCTAGTTAGTTGGCTGACTGCCAGGTTCATGTGGTGGCACCTTCCACCCCCTGGCTCTGCCTGATCCTGCCCCAGCCTCCAGGGTATCTTAGTCCCTGCTCTCATCTCTGGATTCTGGGCCTATCAGTAGTCAGGACCACAGAGGAAGAGAGCATGGGGAGAAGAGGCAGCACAAACTGAGAGATCCTTCCATATGGTAGGCCTGTCTTTCTGATGCAGTTCAGGGAGCCTGTGTTCTAAGAAAGCTTCCCTAAGAGTGCCCTCCCCATCAACGCCAGGGCACAGCCGTTGATACCTCATCTGGGGGCCCATACTTCATTCAACACAGTAGGGTAAATATTGGCAGGCCATGAGTTCTTTGAAAGTAGTTTTTATCTGATCCATCTCTGTATGGATAAGACCTAGCATACAGTAGGTGCTCAGTAAGTTCAGGATCAGTGACTGAGCCATGAAGAAGTAGTACCCCCTACCTAGGGCATAGGGAGAAGGGGAGAAACAGGGGAAGACAGGATAGAAATGACTTGCTGCAGCTGAACCAGAACTCTTCAGCAGGCAGAGCTGGTCCAGGGTGATGTGGGTTCCCTGAGGAGCTGGAAGAATCCTGTCCAGGGAGGCATGCAAGCAGAGGTGGGAGGGCCACTTCGGAAGCTGGTAAAGGATGGATTCAGGCACTGAACACATTTCAGACCAGACAACCTCTGACGTCTAAGGGTCAGAATGGCTACAACTGAGCAGACATTATGCTCAATGCTTTAGATATACTTCTTTCCTGTAGTCCTTGCAATTTTCATCAGATACCACTGTTACTCCCACTTTATAGATGAGAAAATTGAGGCTTAGAAATGTAAAGAAAATTTCCTAAGAGAAATTTGAATCTGGGTCTCAGTCCAAACCCGACACTCCCAACCACTAAGAGACCAAGTGCTGGCAAGTCTAAAGTCGTATGTCTCTCTGACCAAACTGGTGTGACAAGGCCAGGTGGCCCCCCAGTGAGCCTTGACTCATCACTCAGCCTCCAGAAACCTTCTCCTCTGCCATCCCTTCCTCACTCTTGGGCATACATATTCCCAAGACTTCTTATTCACAATTGAACATACGTGTTCATCCAGACGCAGATTACACAGCCAGGCAGAGTCACCCAAAACGACTCAGATGGCATTTGTTCCCACATTCATAGTCACCATCACATAATGTGCACGGATGTTCCTACAGGGTTCACATGCATGTGCATTTTTATCCAATGGACACTGATACTTGTGCACACAGAAGCTGCACAGATGTAGAACCTTACATACATGTCCACATACATAGAACCTTACATGCATGTCCACTCATACAACAGGTAGACATTTTCACTTCACATCACTCAGGCACTCACATCTCCTCAACAGCATGCACCAAACCCTCCCCCAACAAGAACTTTATCCATTGTTCCCCGATCCAATACTAGGCCCAGGTGAGCAATGATTCTCCCTCCCTCTGGGATTGGTCAGGCAGCCCTGAGAGGGGTAGAAGACTCAGCCTGCCCATGATGGATGGAATTAATCTACTGAGCTGGAGAAACTAAATAATTAAATCCCTAATCACCCCCCAAGCCAGCCAGGCCAATATAGCTGAGGGAGGGAGGGGACTCTGAGGCCCAGACCAATATCCTAGAGGGGGGGAGGGGCTTGGAAAGAGAGGCACAGACAGAAACCTCTAGGAGCATTCTCTGGCACAGACAGACAGACATGGGTCTTCAATGCCCCAGGTTCTCCTTTTCCACGTGGCAACGGAGCAGCTTGAGATGACAGCCCACCACTATCCACTAACACAGAGTGAGAGGAGGGATACCGTCCTCCCACCCCACCCAGAGCCAAACCTGCCCTCCACAAGGTGAGTCCTGGGGGAGTATGGAGATGGCGGACGTGACATTCAAAGTGCCCAGGACTGCGGCCATCAAAGGGTCTGCCCAAAGTGGAGCTGAAGGTAGGATCGGTCAGGTCCTGGCCCACCCTGTCCCACTCAGAACAGACCCCTCCCCAGCCTGGCACAGACGGCAGAAAAGGACCCCTCCACACAAGTGCACCTGCTTCCCTCAGGAAGTGGGTCCAGCACGTGGCTAATAGGCTGAGGATGGGGTAGAGGCCTGGGCAGGGGGGCTAAGGCAATCAGCCTGGGAACAGGCTCCCATCCGATTGGCTGAAAAGTGGGTCATTTTCCTTTTGAAAATAGTGAGAAAATGGAGAAGTAGGTCGGGCTCTCGTCCCCTCAGCCCCAGGCACCGTCCTGGACTTACAGGGTGGGGAGAGAAGGAGAGTTCTTCACATGCCAAAGCCCCATCTCCCCCAGAACCCCGCGGGCCACCAGCACAGGAGGCCAAGGTCATCACACTCAGGACACCCAAGGACATGCACACTGAGAAGCTAGGATTGGAGCACAAGCCCCACCATGCGTTGGGGGGCCTGGAGTAAAAGCAGCTAGGGCCAGGCCAAGATGGAGGGGTGGGGGCTCCGGCACACACGACCCTGAGGAGCCCCCTCCCATCCTCATGTCTTTCGTGATGTCTTCTCTCCTCTCTTCTCCTCCCTTTCCTCATCGTCCACGTGAGCAGAGTCGTTGCCATGACACTGCGGGCAGGTGGGCGGCTCTGGCGGCTGTTTAGTCCCAACCCCCACGCTCAGAGCCCAGGTGGGAGGGGAGTGGCTGCAGCGCCCCCGCCCCTAGTCCAGATGAGAGAGGAGATTGGCACAAGGTCCCCATACACCCCAGAACCTGCGAGGGGCTCTAGCACCAGCCTCTTGGGAATAAGGCAACCCAGGTGCTGGAGGTCTGGGGAAGGAACTCTCAAAAAGGATCTTACGTTTTGATGCCCCTCTTTCCTCCCAGAGGTCAGCGAATGGTGGGGAGGGGCTGACCCTCAACTCCCATTTCTACCTTCATGTCTTACCAACCTTCCTCCCAGCTTTCCCTATGTTCTAAGTCTCAGTCCCTTCATGCTAGCAGCTGATTCCAAACTCAGTTCCTCGTTTCTGAAGCATAAGCTCAATTCTCCAAGCTCTCTTGGGAGAGAGGAAAACAGCCAAAGTTGAGACTTAGAGAGCTTCCTGCCCTATCACCAAACCCCCAGCCTGTCCTCTAGAAATTGGGTTCCCTTTCCCTGAGTGTCTCCCATACTTGAATTCACATCACAGACTGGGCGAACACTCACTCCCTACTTAGCCCATACTTAGTCAAGGCACCCACCCCATGAGGAGAGAGGAGCAGGAGTGGAGCAGGGAGAGGAAGAGAGGAGCGAAGGAGGTGCGGGCTCGACTGCAGAGGCTGTCTGGGCATGCTGTCCTGCCTCCCACCCAATCTGGCCGCAGGAAGCCTGGGCCCTCCTGAGCTCCCTTGACTCTGAGCACTCTTCTCAGGATCCGCATGCCTCTCTCCATGTGTCTATAAGCCTCTGTGGCTCTGATTTCCCAAGACCCTTCCCACTGTTCAGAACCCTGCTCCCTACCTCTCCCTGTTCCCTAAGTGGGAAGCCTGTATCATTAACTGAATAGAAGCAGAAGGACCTGTCTAAACCTAGCTGACAGGGGGAAGTATATGTGGGGTGGTGGTGACAAGATCTAAAAGAAAGGGAGGACTGCAGCCAGGGCTAGCTGGAGGGTGTCATACATGACATATGTACCACATATATGCATAAAGACACTTCTGCTTTCTTCCTAACCCTTCCCATACTGACTAAGACAGATCTGGCCATGTGTACATGTGTGTATATGCATGTGTGTGCTTGTACATTGCATCTGCTTTTGTCCACCTCCACTGCCAGTGTTCGACACCAGGCCACTCTTATCCTAACATCTTGCCAAAGCTACTACAACAGGTCCCTAACTGGTCCCCCTGCTTCATATCTTGGCCCAGCTCCACCCAGTCTCCTCACTGGCTACCAGTGTGATCCACCTAAAAAGTATTTATTTAACAATCATGTATTGAGTGCCTACTCTAAGCCAGGAACTCCTCTGGACACAGCAGTGGATACAGCAGTACACAAAACAAATGAAGCTTCCATTCTCATCAAGTTTATATTCTGATGGAAAAAGAGAGATGATAAACGTATATGTGAAATAATGGAGGTGGTAGGTGCTAAAACTAAAAAAAAAAGAAAGTGGGGTGAGGGAATAGAATGGCAAAGACTATTTAAGATACATTTTGGCCTCTCCAAAAAAGTGACTTTTGAGCAAAAACTTGAATGAGGTAAGGGAGCAAGTCATGTAGGTATCTGGGGAAAGGGCATTTCAGGATGAGGGGAAAGCCAGTACAAGAGCCTCAAGGTGGGACTGTGCTCAGCATCTTTATGGAACCAAAAGGAAACCTGTGTAAGGATGGTGCCTGCGACCAGGGAGGACACTGGGGGCTTTTACACACAGCACTTAAGCCATTCAGGCCCCATGAGGCACCTCACATTTCACTCAGAGTGAGATGGAAACCCATTGGAAAGGCACAACTTCATCTTTCTCTGGCTGCTTTTTGGGGTAGAATCTCTGGAGAAGGGGCTGGCAAGGGTAGTAGGGAGACCAGTTGGGATATTTCCTGTCACTGAAATACCTTTTCCTCCAGTTGCTCACCTGTTTAACACAAGGCCTGTTCAACCAAGCCATGGCTTGAAGGCCTCCTCTCCTCTAGATCCTTTGTCAAACCCCATTATTCCACACTCCAGAACTGACCAACCCCTCTTTGGTCCCCTCTTCCCCTAATGAACACTTATGTTCTCCTACCTTCCTTAACTTGGTTCCAGGTTTTTGACCTTTTCTAGATTATAAGTTACCTGAGGTCAAGAACCATCCCCAGTGTCCAGCACAGAATGTGGCACATCACAGGCATAAAATAAACATTGGTTGAATGACTGGATGCACTGGGTGAGACACATGTGATGGAAACAGGACTATTTACAGGCTATTAACCTCGGTGAGTGAGATGCTCATGGATGCAGTCATGGGTTGCAATCAGGCCAGTGTTAGCATATGCCCACATGTTTCTGCATGCTCTGTTCACATATGTAAAATATACATGCATTAGCATGTATGTTCATGTTGGCAAGTCCCTGCGTTGATATCATTCCCATAGATTTTTCATGTGTGTGCATGTTAGAAAGTGCATTTATCTTGAGATTTGCATATTAAGTCATAGAAAAGTAATATACACATATACATCTACACACATATTGCCAATGCCCCATACATATGAGGATTATGCATACACTTGGGCCTACCTGCTATCCTTGCCCCTTTCATCCACTAAATCCAACTAGTTCTGCTTGAGTCTTGACTCTATAGTAATGTGACTGCTCAAGCTCTCAAATTCTTTCCCTACATACACCCCTGAGCTCCATAGCATCTAATCTGCCTTAGTCTTGGGTCCCTTATCCATCTGTCCCCAAGGCGGTAAGCTCCTCCTCAGCAAACTCCCTTCATAGGAATGGTGGTGGGGAACAATTGGGTCTCCATGACATGAGAATTCGAGAGACCTCAAGGAACCTGCTTTCTGAGGAAGAACCACAGGCATCAGAGTGGATCAAGTTTAAGCTTGTGGGGAACTAACTTTTGGACAACCTCAATGTTTAGTCAGAATCAATCAATTTCTCTCTCATTCTGCATCTCTGCCACATTTATTCATATGTAAGACAAAAGTTATGTATATGTATATTCATATGCTATTATGAATATTTGTACTCCCATATATGTACTCCTACATATATGTTCACATGCACACTTACACTCACACATGCATATCACTGGGTGAGCACCACACACATAGATTTAATTAATTGCCTTCACAGTCACATATATACATGGATGCATACATATATATGTATATGTGTCCACAGTTATTCACAAACACATAAATACATTTGTACATATTCACAGAGCATTCTCACACACAGACAGAAATACACATGCACTGGAATAGCCAACCCCGCCTCTGCCTTCTATCCTGTGCACAAAGCCAGAAGTCCATATTCTCTCCAAGGGGCATCACAAGTTTGCATTTGCTCTCTACACTTCCCAGTCTCCCACTTCTCCATTTAGAAAGTTGTTTCTAATATCAATACAATATGCCAAAGAAGCAGTCCCCACACCCTATATATACAACTCTTTAATTCTAAAAGGGAAAACAAAGATAAAATATCAAGGCCAGAGTTCTTCCTCCCAATACCTCTGGGCACTGTCCATTGTTCCCAAGCTCCAAAACAGTTATTGGAGCAAAGGAAGAAACAATAAGAAAATTATCTCTAGGCCCTAAAACCTCCTAAGATGATTTTTTTCTTCCCTAGAGAGTAGCTTCATGATGTTCGGTGAACCCCTCCTATTCCAGCCCAAAGGCCCTGACAAGGAGACAGTAGATCCGGAGGCTTAAAAATGTAAAGGGGGTGACCAGGGCTCAATATAACAAAAGAAGCAAGTATTTAAAATACAGGAGCTGGGTAGGGAGCAGGGAGGCAAGCTGAAGATACCTCCCAGCAGGAAAGCTGCCGCTGGAACACTGGATCATGAATAGCAGGGCTCTCCAAGAGGCCAGGGAGAAGGGGGTGGACACCCAGCATTGCACATGGGGGTGGAGGGGTGACTGCTTCAGGCAGTGGCAGTAGCTCCAAAGTAAAGTCTTATCAAAGCTGTTATGTAACCAAGGGAGCTGAGTGGAGCACAAACACCTCCCCTCCCCAAACAGGCACCTACACCCACACCCAGCACCCACAGCACAGGAAAACTCAGCTCCTCCCAAGCTGCTAGGGAATGGGAGGAATCAACTTGAGTTACATCAAAAACATGATGGGTGAGGGGTTCCTTATTAACTAGAAATCACATCTAGGAAAGCATGAACTGGTACAGTTTGGGGTCCCTAGATACCCACTCTCTTTTCCTGAACTTCCTGCCACACCTAATTTTGTCCAGCATCATCTGCAAATCCTCTTCTTCCTTTCCCCTAAAGAAGGATCCCATTTGAATATTTGATTGTGCTCTTGAGGATGGGAGGCAAAGCTGCCATCAACCCTTCCTGCCTGTTGTTCCCCCACAGTCTCATCTGCATGTGCTGACATTTGGCTCTTGTCCCCCTGGGATGACAAGGGAAAGGGCCTAGAGAAATAACTCCTTGCTCTATTCCCTTCAGAGTTACAAAAACAGTATAAACCCAGAAAAATGACATGACCCTGACCCTAGGTTGGTGGGGAAAAGATTTCCAAGGGAACTGAAAATCAAAGCCCAGACCCTATCCTCCAATTTGAATTTTTTTCCTCTGCCAGCTCTTTGTCTTTTCCCATTGCCCCATCTCCAGTAGCCTCCTCCTTCTCTGCTCTATGGCATTGAACAACCCCACCCACTCCTCAAATCCTTTGCTTGGAAATCTTCCTTCCCAATAAAAACCTCTCCCAAATGCTGCTCTGAACTGTGCTTGGGGTGGGCAGAGCATAAGACAGGCTTGCAGGCTATTTCACTGTACCCTGTCCAAGATTCCAAAGTATGGCAGGTAAGGGGATGCCACACAGTCAATGAAACTACCTTGAACTTTCAAGCTCTAACCACCAAGGCCTAACCAGCAAAACCTAAGCTCCCCAAATCCAGAACTGCCTGGAGCCTGAACTTCCAGGACCCAGTAGGAGACAGGCTGGTGCTAGTGCCCCCAAGCTCATTGTACTAAAGACATGTAAGAACAGAGCCCACAGTCACAACATCACCCTCCATCCCTACCTTCACACGAAGGGTGGTTTTGGAAAGGGGAGGGGGAACCAAAACAGGGAAAGAGAAGTGCTTCTTCAAATGCCACGAATAACTGTGAGGCCTAAAGACAGGGGCAGGACCCCCAGATCTATGTTTCTATCCAGGGATTCTGTCCTTGGAAAGTGGGTTATCTGGGAAAATTTTTCTAGTGAGCCCTCATCTCTGTCCACTGCCTTTCCATCATCGGCCCCAAGGCAGCCCCGTTCAGGACCCAGGACAGTTCCAAAGGAATAAATCCGCTCCGAGTCCCTTTCAGCACTTGGGACAGCTCTCAGGGATTGCAGGTTGCGTTGCCAAAAACCCAGCCCGCCAGAAAGGAGCAGGCTTACCCTACCACAGCCCTCTTTATGACAGAAGCCCCTCTCCCCCGCTCCTCCCATACTCGCTCCCATCCACCGAAGGCATCTGATACCCCTCCCTTCAGTCTCTGCCCAAAGAGAGAAAAGAAACCCAGACAGGAGGCTTCCCGGAGGGAGCCTGGAGACAGGACCCCACCCACCTCCTTTCAGCCCTGAGCCTCTCAACGCCACTCACAGCTGGTTCTAAACACCACTTGCCTTCCTAACCACCACCCCCAAAATAAAAGAAATACTCACGTGGGGGCTCCCAGCCCTGTAGGCAGATGTAGTGAGGGGAGGCAGAGAGAGGTGGCTCCCCACACCCTGTTGCGAGCCCCTTTTCTGAAGGAACCAGCTCCCATCTGAACTGGGGTGGGGGAGAGACATGTGGAAGCACTGAGTGATGGGGAGGGGAGAAAGGAGAGGGAAGGAGGCAGGAGCAGGGGACTGAAGGGTGGGGGTGTTGGGATGGGGGTGAGGGAATCCTTTTTAATTTCATTCTCTTCCCATGCCTACATCAGTCCTGCAGGCTCAGCTCTTTAATATTTACACACAGGAAGAGGAGAGGATGAGAAAAATAAAGTGAGGGGGGGCAGAGGATACCTGAACTCAAAGGGCATAAAGGCTGGGGCCTTTGGGATCTGGGAGCTTGGGGACCCCACACCATCCCCAGCACACTCCCATTATGAGCTCTTGACTGGAAGGAAGGAAGAAGGAACCCTGGGACTATTCTGTCCCTTTGTTAACAAGACACTTTGAAGCTGCATCAGAAAAAGATCAGATCCCAACCCACATACCTGGACACCCCCACAAACCCAGATTTCTTGAGTGCCTTATGTGCAGATGGTAGAGGCAATATTCATACACAAGCATGTTCTGATGCTTGAAAGCACGTGTGCATGTGGGCTGCTGTGTAAAAGCACATGCAGGTGTCATCTATCATGTACAGGTTTAATCAAGCATGTTCTGAGTGTATTGACATGGAACAGCCCAGACAATCATACACAAATTATGTAATCAAATGTGTAAACCAGCCCCCAAGTAATCTCCCCTGGATCTTCAGCCTTGACCCCAAGGGTAAGGCCACCCACCTCCCCAGACTCCCTTATTCACAAGCCCCTCCCACACAGCCTCACTTTTTCTTTCTGTGACATGGGGAGAAGGGCTGGTGTGAAGGCATGCAGCATTTGAGCCCAGGGACTTGACAAGTTATTAGCAACAATGAGCTGGCAACCCGTTACCATAACGATGGTGCCACTGCCTCACCCCAGCTCAAACCCAGACTCCCCAGACAGCAGGAGGCCCGCTGAGCCAGCAGCCTTCATACTGGAAGGAGGGTGAGTAAAGAGAGAATCAAGACAAATGCTTGTGTAGTGGAGGGTACACAGCTGTTCTTCCAAACCCCACTGAAAAACAAAGCTTTGAACCCACCAGGTGGGAATTAAATCAGACTCTGGAAAGGTTTCCTGATCATGGCGATGGAAAGAAACTAGAAGGGGTCTGCACGAGCTCCTTTAGACAAACACTTGTGTTGTCACTCACTCCCTTTGTCCCCTCACTCCAAGAACCTCTTCTAACTGATCTTAGTAGATTAAGAGAAAACCAACCAAACAAGAGGACCCTCTCTAAATTTCAGTCTTCCCATCTGTAAAATGGGAACGATTATCATTATCACTCACTCTCCACTCCTGGAAGGTTTAATTAGAAAGGGTTTAAAGGTAACTATAGACCTTTCCAAAATAAGACAAGCCCCAGAAGTTTCTCTACCCAACAAGAACGCATAAAGTAAGGAATTGTCAGGCCAGCTATGTCAGGCAAAATGTATCAGAAACTGGTGGGATGAAAGGAAATGGAACTCAGCCAGCTCAAGCCCCAACATCAGCTGGAGAGATGAAAGCAGCAGAAAGCAGGCGCTCTCATGGAGAAAGTCTGGGAGTCTGGCTTGAAGCAGCTCTAGCCCCTCACCAGCAGGAATCTAGACAAGCCCACGGCCTACACTGGTGGTGGACACGGCTAGGAATCCCTATCTCCAGAAACATCTGTAGCTCCTTCTCTTTGGAAAGGGGCCCCAACTTGAAGGATCTATAGTCTTGGGTTTTTTGAGTCTTTTAACTTTTCTCCTCAAATCTCTGCTCAGTGCTGACGGGCATAGGAAGGGGGAAGGGGTTTCCAGGAATAGAAAGCAACATGGAGGTTTATAAAGTTCCTGGTTTAGGACTAACCAGGAATCCACAAACTTGCTCTGTGACCTTGGGCAAATCCCCACCCTTCTCTGAGCTTCAGTGTCTTCGCTTTATAATTAAGAGATTGGACTAAGTTAATTCTAAGATTCCTCCCCTAACAATCATTTTACAACCACATACAAGCTCACTTCTTGGACATGAGCCCCCTGGCATAAAATGCAGTGGGCACTGCCTGTCAGATCAGTGGGACCATAGGGGCTGGGCTTGTGGGGAGGGTATCTGAGGATGTTCATCCTATGTTCATGTTCCTTTTAGAAACACCTGCCACCCTAGCCCTCCCAGCTCCCTTTTTAGACCCTGATTCACTGCCAACTCACGAAGCCTCTCCCTCCCCTCCTTCCTCTCTTCTCCCCCTCTCTTCTTTTTAGGCCTCGGTAGCTGGGTGCAGAAGTAGCCCCAGCACTCGGGGAATGCTGGGCAAAGGCGGAGGGCAATGCCCTGAGGGTCGGAGAGAGCACAGCAGGGAGTACCAGCCTCTAACGGTGGCCCAAAACAGCTCCTTGAGTCACCAAAAGACCTCAGCTGGACCCTTTCTGTACCACTGACTAGCTGTGTGGGATTGTGGCAAATGCAATTCAACCCTGAGCCTCAACATCCTCATCTATAAATTGGCATTATAATAGGCTGAACCACATGAAATTGCTCTTTTTGTAGGTAAAAATAAAAACAGAAACAGTTGAAGATTGGCAATTTCATAGGGCTTAACCTGGCCTGCCTGCTTCCCAGAGCTGCTGGGAAATAAGAAGAAAGAGTTGAAAGGGGGGGCATTTTTCAAAAGCCCTGGACTGATAAAAAGGCATTGTTGTTGTTGTTGTTGTTATTATTATTATTATTATTTCAAAGAGCTTCAGTACAGACCCATCTAGCGCCAGTAGGCTGAACCAATGACCCAGAACTTGGAAATTTAGGGCTTGAAAGTCTGGGGGACATCCACCTGCTCTGATGACTAAGAACAGGGCAGAAGCTTCCACCTGGCCTCCTCAGTTCCTGGTTCTGAAGGTCCCTCGGTGAAACATTACCGAGATGACACAACTTCTCAGGCCCCAGGAAGAAGCACATGCTCTATAGCTCACCTGAAGCCTCACCGTCACCAGGGGCCCCAGCATGCAGCAAGGACACAACCAGAGCTTCGCAGAAAGTACCCCCTGAGGTAGGTGAAGGTGGGGACCACGGTGGGGAGTGCAATGCCGCTCTTGCTTGAGGGGGAAGGGGGCGGTGGGGAGGGGGAGAGTCCTTGGTGAGAGGGGATGATCTGACCTCCGAAAAGTCTGATCTCCCTGTCCCACGTACCCCAACTACCATGAATCCCCTGGGGGAGTGGGGAGGGAATGAAGGCCAGATATGGGTGACTCAGAGTGAACCCTGCTCAGATATATTCTCGTACACCCCACACAAACACACACACACACTCATACGGGCCACACATACCTGTATCCACTCAGAGACACAGTCACAGCGGCACACACATACATACACACACTCACACACATGTCCACAGATACATACACAGTAACACCCTCCACACTCACACTGCATACACCCACTGACATGCACACACACTCACCCACGATGACACACACACTCACTGCATACACTCAATGGCACACACAAGCATGCACAGACCCACACGGTGACACACACGTTCACCACAGACACATAGTGACACGCACTCACACTCACACACCTGCAGAGGAAACTTCTCTCCGGATCTCCCCAACACCACCCCTTCCCCCCCACAACCCAGCTGGCTACTCGCTCCCAGACCCAAGCGTCTTGCCGGGCCGGGCCGGCCGTGCCGGGTCTGGCCAACCCCCGCGGCGCTACCTGGGAGAGCCAGTCCTCGCTCCGCGTGGTCCCTCCGCCCGACCCTCGGGTCAGGCCCGCGGGCCGACAGGCAGTGGCGAGGGCGGGGGCAGGGGCAGCGGAGGAGGCCCAGCCCTCGCCCCTCTTGGGGTGGCGAGCAGAGGCCGTTGGAGCCCGGGGCGTGGGCGGTGCCGGGGCGGCAGCCAGGCCAAGGATGGGGGGCGCTGCAGAGGGCGCGGCGAGCGCGGCCCGTCCCCACCCCTCCCCGCTGCTTACCTGGCCCGGCTCGGGCTCTGGCCGGGTTACATGGTGCCGGCGGCCCGGGCTGGGGGCGCTGCGGCGGTGGGCAGGCGGTCAGGGATGGGCCCGGCACTGCGGAGCCCCGAGCGAGCGCCGAGCGGCAGCGGGCGCGGGAGCGGGAGGCGGCCAAGCCACGGAGGCTGGATTTCCCGGGGACCAGGAAGGGGAGGCGGGGGGATCCCGCCCGCGCGCTCCGCCCCCGCCCCCGCCCCCACGCAGGGCAGCGGAGCCGGAGCCGGGAGAAGGAGGGGTACCGAGCTCCCCGCCCCCGCACTGGACCCAGGAGAGGCGAGGTCGCGGCCGGTGGCCGCCGGGGTCTCCGCGGAGTGCACGCCTCGCTCCGCGATAGCGCCGAGGAGGCTGGCTGGGGCACCACCGGGTTTGTGTCTGCCGGGGGCCCAGGACCAGATGCACAGTGTCACGGCCACGCACAGTCGACCTAGGCTCAGGGACTGAAGGCCATGGTGGGGCTATTGGGGAGACGGTCGCCCAGTCTCACAGACACGGTCTCGCGCCCCACGGAGGCAGTCGCACCCTGAATGTCACACACAGCCCCCCACGCACATCCCTTAGGAGTCTCTCCCTCAGCTTTTCCCGGTCAGCTGCCCGACTCCAGCTGCTGGCCTCGGTTCAAGGAGCCCCTTCCTCTGCCCCAGCCCCTGCCAGTGTGGGGCGCTGTGCCTGGCCTCCGTGCCGCTGGCGGGCGTCCCCCCACCCACAGCCCGCACCACCGAGGCATCCCCGGTGTGGAGGGAGAACCCCGCTATACCTGCCAAGTTTGCTGGGGCCCCCACCTGTGCCCACGGTGTCCGCCCACCTCTAGGCCCTGAGCCAGGGGTTGTGTCAAGGCGGGGGCGGGGTGGAGGAGGGAAAGGGGACTGTCCGAAACACAGGCAGAGGCTGCAGAGCCTAGACCCAGGCTGCGGGAGCCAGGAGAGGAGGAGGAAAGCTGACTGCAGCAGTCCCTGGCTGGAATCCGTCTTGGCGCCCAGAGCGATGCTGTAATGGGGGGGAGGGGGCCCGCACTGGGGAAGCCGCAGGGGGAGGGGCTGAAGATGTGGGGAAGGGTTTGGCTCTGGATTCTGATTTCCCACGGTGGGTGTGAGGGAACACTACCTCATGCACCAAAGTTGGGGTGGAGAATAGCGTGCGTCCTTGAAGCCCTGTTCCTCTCTCCCTTCACCTTTTCTGATCTTGAAAGCTTTGGGGTGGTGAAGTATGGGTTTGGGAGACTGTCTTCCTCTCTAGAAACAGACATTGAAGTAGTTCTGATTTAACATTCACCCAGCAATTCCTTTCTCCGTGTACCACTTTGTGGTCACTGGCTCTCCTCCTGGTACAAAGGGGGAAATCGAGGCACCGAAAGTAGAAGTCACAGGCCCAAAAGAGGGAACCAAGCCCTCACTCCTCTCCCCCAAGTAGATGTCTAAAGATCACACATGCCATAAATGACATAATGGAGTTTGCAGAGCCCTTACCCAAGGAAACCTAGCAATCTGGTGCGAGACTAGCAAACTGGTCATCCACCTATCTTGCTGCCTACCAGACCAGTTCAACCAAGACTTTTCGATCATGAGCTAAGGTCACAGATAATTCCCAACCCAGGGATTAGCCAAGAGTAGATACAGGAGAAAATAAGACAGAAAGTTGGTCCCAGGAACCCACTTTAGAACTGAAAGAAGCATCTCACTTCCTGTGAAGCATAAGAACAGCTATCCTGACGGGCACCAAAAGGCACCCCCATGCTTTCTCCGTTCTAAGATGTAGATTTTGTTAACTGAAATTGGGAAGCATCTTAAACTGGTGAGAGACATTTAATATGATTTTCTACTTTTTTCATAAAGCTGTTATCAAAGAGTTGATGTGTTTGAGATCACAGTGTAGTTATTATTTGTTCATTCAACAATCATTTACTGATTGTACCTGGCACTCTGCTAGTGTGTTGGGGCATGACCATTAAACAGACAGGTTTGCCTCGGAAAGTGTTCTCTCACACCCATCCAGGGGTGCAGAAGGGAGATGGAGATATAAAACAGTAATTACTGTCAGAGCCAGCTTCATGGGAGTCTGTGCTGTGCAGTCACACAGAACCCGCACTTTAAAAGGTCCCCACTCTTGGTTTAATGCTCCGCTGTCACTGTCTTGAAATTCCTAATAATTTTTTAGCAAAGATCCCTACTCTCCACAAACTATGATAGCTATATTAGGAATTCTATGACTTAATAGAGATGAGCAAAAAATACTTTGAGTCTACAGTCAACAACAGCTCTGTCTGGATGAAGAGGGGCAATCAAAGAGGTAAAGAAGCATTAAAGAGACATTTGAATAGAGCCTCAAAGATTGGAGGGAGAATTAGAGTAGAGAGCCACACATGTGCAGATACAGAAACTCATCAAAATGTCAATCAAGCAGTGTAGCAGACTAGGTGCTTGGTTGATCCTCTCACTGAAAACATGATAAATAATTTTTTAAATGATAGATAAAATATATTTTTAAAATCTTCTTAAATGCATCAATGAGCTGGAAAAAAAATTATTCCAGCTAAAATTTAAGTGAAGGCAGAACCAGAGAGGTAAGTAGAGCACTGAAGCCAAGTTTATTTAGCCCGGGGGCTGTGATACATTGGTTTCAAAAATGGCACCAATTTACTTCTCCTTGAACCCATGTCCTTTACCACATGACTTTGCAACTCCTTTTATCAAGAGGTGGACTCTATATCTGCCACACCCCCCTTGAATCTGAATGATAGTGACTTACTTTGGCCAATAGAATATGGAAGAAGTCATGGTGTGCCAGGTCTAAGCCTAAACTGTAAGAGGCTTGTGTACTTCCACTCCTTCTCCTGGTCTTCTGCTTCCACTGTGGGAACAAGCCTGGAATAGCTTGCTGGAGGATGAGAGACAAGGTGCAAGAGAGCCGTGCTATTCCAGCCAAGACCATCTTAGACCATACTATATCTGACCCCCAAACATGTGATAGAGCCCAGCCAAGAGCAGCAGAGATATAGCAGGTCTGTCCAGAGGTATCCAGCTATGTAATATGAAAAATAGAGACATTTATTAAAGATACAAGATATAAGAAACATTGTACATAGGATAATGACGCCTCAGTCTCCTTCAAAGTTGGCACCTTGGGACCTCACACAGTTCTCCCAATTGCCATCAGCTACCCTGTCATACTTTCCTGAATCTCAATTGATGGTCTGAAATCTCTTCCCTTTCATAGGAGATTTTAGTTTTAGGAAAAGCCAGAAGTTGCAGGGCACCAAATCTGAGCTGTAGGGGCGCCGAGTGACCTGGATGATTTAATGTTTCACCAAAAACTCAGCATGAGACGTGATACATGAGCAGGCAAGTTGTTGTGATGAAGCTGCCAATCACCAGTTGCCCATAGTCGTGCCTTCTGCATCATCCAAATAGTGTCTGTAGAGGAATGTTCAAGCTTAACACAAGATTTGATGCAGATTTGTTGCTCTATTCACTCAATCATTTTAAATGAAACAGTCACACAGTACACATGCTCATTTGATGGTGTCTACCATCCTCACTGACTAGTACAGTGAAGTCATCATTGTTCACATGTGCGCATTCCAGTCCACTCTCCTTGGCTGCCAGGTTGCATCAATGCCACACAAATCAGTCTCTTATATTAACAATGACTGGTCTTTTTCTGGACAGACCTTGTCTACCTGACCATGGCTGACTGCAGATGATTAAGTCAGACCAGCTGAATGAGAACCATCCAGCCAATTTGAGGACTCTTGAGCAACAATAAATGCTTATTAATTTAAACTACTGAATTTTTAATGGTATGCTGTGTCACAATGTAAGTAAATGATACAAGCATATTTGCCAACTGATGAAATTGAACTTCAGTTTTCATGATCTCTCAGGGCATGTGGAAAAGAAAATAAAGCACTGGGTCTGTACAAGTTGAGAAAATACTCCCCGCAAAAATTTAGAAGCCAAATAGGCTTCTGATGTACAGGTAAACTGGAAAAAAGCTCACCCCATCCCCATACCTAGGAAGTTGCAAGGAAAATTACCTGTTTTAAACCTTGACAATAGCAATGAGCATAGGGAGGAAGAATCTCCCCCTGAGAATCCATAACTACAAGGTAGACCGCACACCACATGCAATCAAATTCACTCTACCTAAGTGACATGAAAAACTTCAAATCAAGAATTTAGTATAAAATTGTCCCAGACTGATAGTGCCCCACATGCCTGGCAGAAGGAAATGTAAATCTTTTTTAGAACAATTCACCTTCATCTCGGGCCTCAATAATTTCCACAGATAAAGTTCCAAAGAAAATGAACAGCACACAGTCAAATATCATCAAATGCACAAGGAAACATGGCACCAAGAAAAAGAACCAGCAAAAACAATAAATAGCAGAAACACATCTGCAAGAATTCAACTGTTAGAATTATGAGGTACTATAATATAGCTCTGTGTGTATGTGTGTGTGTATACATTTAGAGAAATAAAATAATCCTGTTGCCTTTGGCTTATTTTCCTGGTCTCTGGCCAGGTCCAGGAGAACAATGTTAGATAGAAGTGGTGAGGATGGATATGTTTGTCTTGTTCATAACTTTAATGCTCTGACATTCCCTCTCTAGGATGATACAAGATTTTTGTAGACCTCTGTTGATCAGCTACAGATATCTCACTAACTAAATCAGCTCTAGCTATCTAACTACAATATCTCACTAACTAAAAGTTTTAATCAAATGTATGTTGAATTTTATCAATGACTTTGTGTGTATCTTTTGACATGATCATATGGTTTTCTCTTTTAACCTGTTTTGATCAATTACATTGAGAGAGTTTCTTAATATTAAATTTTACTTTCCTGAGATAAACCCAACTCACTCCAGGAGGTTTATGATTTATTTCACAGATACCATTGGATTTAATCTGCTAATATTTTATTTTAGATTTTTCAACTATATTAATAAATAAAACAAGCCTGGTATTTTCCTGGATTTGGTATCTAAGTTATTCTACTTCATAGAATAAGTATGAAGGAAAGTATGGGGAAATATTATCTTTTTCCTTTCTCTGTGAAATTTGGTATAAGATTGGAATAATTCAATACTTGTAAGTTTGGTTAAACATCTGTAAAGCCATCTGGAACTGGTGTTTTCCTTATGGGAGTTTTTTGTTTTGTTTTACTACTGCTTTTGTTTCTTTAACAGGACTATTTTAGGCTTTCAATTTCTTTTTGAGTCAGTTCTAGTAAGTTATATTTTTCTAAGAATATGTTTATTTTTTTCTAAGCTTTCAAAGGTATTGCCATAAAGTTGTTGATAAAATTTTCCTATTATCATTTTCATCTTTGCTTCCTTTGTATTTGTTCCCTTCTTTGCAATATTTATTTGTGTTTTCTTTCTTTTTCTTGATTCTCACTACCAGAAATTTGTCCATATTTTAATCATTTTAAGAATCAATTTCTTAGCTTTGTTGAAATTCCCAATAGTATCTTGTCTAATCTCTCAATTTTTGCTCTTATTTTTATTATCTATTTCCTTCTCATTTCTTTGGGTTTACTCATTCTTTAACTTACTGCTTACATTGGAAACTTAGTTTTTTTAATTTTTAACTTTTCTTCTTTTTTAATATAAATTATTCTTGATGAGCTGTTTTATGTACATCTCACAGAATGCCACCAAGGGGTCCAATGTATTGTGGGAGTTCCAGAAGGAGACAAGAAAGAGAAAGAGGCACAGAGAATATTTGAAGAAATACTGGCTAGAATTTTCCCGAATTTGATGATAGACAAGAATGTAAACATCTGAGAAGCTCAACAAACTCCAAATAGGATGAACTCAAAAAGACCCACACTAAGACACATTATAATCAAACTTTCAAAAACAAAGAGAGAATTTTCAAAGCAGCTAGAGATTGTCACATACAAGGAATCATCAATACGATTATAAGCATATTTCTTATCAGAAACTTTAGAGGCCAAAAGATTGGCCAATATATACATTTAAAATGTTAGAAGAAAAGAAAAACTCTCAACCAAAAATCCTATACCATCAGACCTGCCCTGCAAGAAATGCTCAAGGGAGCCCTACAGGTTGAAGTAGAAGGACACTAGACAGTAACTCAAAGCTGTATGGAGAAATAAAGCTATCAAATCAGACAAATACAAGAGCAGTTATGAAAGCTAGTATTATTATAACAATGATTTGTAGATGTGTTTTTATTTGTTTTCTGCATGATTTAACAGACTTAACACATTTAAAGAAAAAAACAATTCATGTAAAAGCTAGTCTTACTATAATTTTGGTTTGTAGCTCTAGATCTTATTTTCTACATAATTTAGGATACTAATGCATTTAAAAGAATTATTAGTTTGTGTTTTAGGACACACTGTGAATAAAGATGTAATTTTGTGATATCAATAACAAAAAGGGGTAGGGACAGAGGTTTTCTTATGTTATTAAAGTTAAGCTGGTATAAATTCAAAACAGAATGCTATAAATTTAGGATTTTAAGTTAAATCCCCATGGTAACCACAAAAAATATCTCTAGAATATACACAAAAGGAAATGAGAAAAGAATTTAAATGCTTCTCAAAAAAAAAACAACCCAACACAAGAGAAGACAGCAATGTAAGAGCAAGAGTGGTTATATTGATATCAGAAAAAAATAAATTTTATTTTTTATTTTTTTAAAGATTATATTTCTTTTTAGAGAGAAAGGAAGGGAGGGAGAAAGAGAGGAAGAGAAACATCGATGTGTGAGAGACACATCAATTGGCTGCCTCTTGCTCGCCTCCAGCTGAGGATCTGGCCTGCATAATAGGCATGTGCCCTGACTGGGAATCAACTTGTGACCTTTCACTTCATAGGCTGACACCCAATTCACTGAGCGTAATTTCAGACAAAATAAATTTTAAATTGAAAAACATTGCTAGAGATGAGGGAAAATTTATGATAAGTCAAAAGCCAGCCATAAGAATGCAAATACTGTATTATTACGCTTATATAAGGAACTTAGACTAGTCAAAATCATAAAAACAGAAAGTAGAATGGTGATAGCCAGTGACTGTGGGGAGGAAAGGAATAGGAAGTAATTTTTAAATGGGTATAGAGTTTCAGTTTTGCAAGAGGAAAAGAGTTCTGGATATGGATGGTAATGATGGTTGTACAAGAATAAGAGTGTATTTAATACCACTGAATTATACATTTAAAATTGAAATTTTATGTAAGGTGTATTTTAACACAATTTTTAAACATTGAAGAAAACTACTGACAAATTGAATTTTGTTAACATTAAACTTATGTTCATCAAAAGATACTATTAAGAGAGTAAAAATGAAAATTACAGTCTGGGGAAAATATTTGCAATACATGTATACAGTTAAGAACTCATATTCAGAATATATGAGGAATCCCTACAAACCAATGTGAAGCAAAAAAAGCCAAGAAAAAACTTGAATAATCATTTCTCAAAAGAGGATCTCCTAGTGTCCAAAAAACCTCATTTGAATACCACCCCATACCAACAGAATGGCTATATTTTAAAAAGAACAATACCAAGTATTGGTGAAATGTGGAGCAACTAGAATTCTGATATAATGCTGGTAAGAGTGTAATGGCACAACCATTTTGATAAGCTGTTTGACAGTATCTCCTAAAGCTAAATATATACCTACCCTAATTACCCAACAATTCTACTACTAGATATGGGGGGGGGGCTCCACCCACAGAGGCCCCCTCATCTGCCATGGATGAGAATAAGTCTACCAAGACATGATCTGCTTGGGGAGGAAAGGTGGCCCATCTCTCAAAGAAGGGCCAGGAGCCTGTTCCTCAATGGGCTTTTATTGGGTTCAATTTGCTCAGGAATACAGTAAAGCTCATCAATCATTGCCAGGCAGTAAGAATCAAACAATAGATAACATACAAAGAACTATGAGGGCTTATTCTGAGTCAGGGTCAGTTAGCTAAAGGGCTATAAAACTTTGGAAAACAAATTCATTTCATGCTTGGACCCTTATCAGAAATCTGAGGACATTCTTAGCAAAGCAGGTTTCACAGGACTTTTTGTATTCTTTCTTAGGCCTGATCACCCAGGAACCTGCCCTTTCCAGCACAGTGCTGCACCACCCTCTGTTATTGTTTCAGGTTTAAGTCAGGCAGGGGAAGTAAGGCAGCCAAGAGATTAGGAGACTTCTTGGAGACAGAATGAGGACTCAGGCTATGTCAAAGCCAAAGGGTGAGGATCCATCACCCCCTTTTTCTATAGCTCCCAAAGTCCTTCCCTGAGGGCCCCTTCATGACCGTGCCTATCTTAGGTTACCCCTCCCTTGAAGAATCTTACCCATCATTGGCTAACCAGTCATCTGCTTGGGGCCAAGCAGGGTGAAGTAAAAAGTGGCAGAGGTGGCACCCCTGCCAGGGAGATAAGCTTTGTCTCCTTAGTGGTTTATGGTCCCAAGGTCTCTCACTCAGCCTTAGCCATGGTGGGTTACAGCTTCTGAAACCAGGCATGGCAGTTCCCAACATAGATACACACTCCCCCCAAATGACTGCATATGTCCACCCAAAAACATGTACAATAATGTTCATAGCAACTTAATTCATGATGACCCTAAAATGGAAACAACAAAAATGTCCATCAATTATAAAATAAGTGAATAAATGTTGGAATATTAATACAATGCAACTGTGCATCAATAAGAAAGAACAAACTGCCCTGGTTGGTGTAGCTCAGTGGATTGAGTGAGGGCCTGTAAAGCAGAGTCACCAGTTCGATTCCCAATCAGGGTTGTGGGCCACATCTCCAGTAGGGGGTGTGTAAGAGGTAACCACACATTGATATTTCTCTCCCTCTCTCTTTCCCTTCCCCTCTATCTAATAATAATAAATAAATAATCTAAAATATTTTTAAAAGAAAGAACAAACTCATGCTACATGCTACAACATAAAACATATTTTTACCTCTCGGAGTGTGGCCCACAGACCAGCAGTATCAGCATCACCTGGGAACTTGTTAAAAATGCAGGATCTGAGGTCCCACAACAGCCTTACTGAATCAGAATCTGAATTTTAACAAATTTACCAGTTGATGCATATGCACATTAAGATTTGAGAAGCACTATTCTATATCTTATTTTGATCAATAGTTACATGTATACAAATGTAAATTTTCATCAATCTGTACATTTAAGATTATACTTTAGATTGTACATATTAAGATCTATACATTTAAGATGTACTTCATTATGTCTTTTTAACACAATACAAAATTAAGATGATCAAATGCAATGATTTTGTTTACTAGTGTACCCCAAAGGCAACCAGAGGGGTTTTGAGGGGGGATTTTTTAAATATAAGTACAAACTCATGAATTTACACATATTTTATGTACTTTAATTTATTGACATTATTATTCTATTTATGCTGTATTTTTCCCATCTTTGACTGAAGGGAGCCTCATTAAATCATCTGCTGGGTCTTTTGCAACCCTGGAAATATCAGTAATTTCCTCACTTTCTAATATAAGAAAATGTTTCAAAGGGTACAGGCCAGTGGCGCAATGGATAATGCATGTGACTACAGATCAAAAGAAAATATTTCAACTCATTTTGTACATTTTCTGTCCAAATCTGAAATATAGTCATTTTTCCAAGGATCCAGGGACCATTTAATTTGAAATGGTAAAAGTTCCAAACTGAGTACTAAGAAATCTCATTAATTACCCTCAACACTTCTGAAGAAGAGGGCAGAGAGTTGTGATTTGCCCTATCAGATATCAGGAGTTATTAAGAAGTTATAGATAGTATCAAGACCATGTGATGCTGATTCGGGGACAAAGTGATCAGTATAATAGACTTGAGAGCTCAAAAATAGTTACACATGGAACTTAGACATATAACACAGGTGGCATGGTAGATAGAGGAAAAGGAGGGGAAATTGTTTACTTATAAAAATTATTAATTGGATGTCTACTTCACATAATACACAAAACTCAACTCTAATTAGGTTTAAAACTTAAATGTCTAATTCAAAACTCTTAATAGAAGTTGTGTTAGAGCTCTTCAGAGAAACAGAACCAACAGGAAATATATGCATATGTGTAAATATATATCTATATCTATGTATACATGCATTTATTTTATATAACTTATATTTATTAAATATACATAAATACATATATTTAAATATGTGAATATTGCCCTGGCTGGTGTCGCTCAGTGGATTGAGTGCCGGCCTGAAAACCAAAGGGTCACTGGTTCAATTCCCAGCTGGAGTACATGCCTGTGTTGTGGGCCAGGTCAGGTTCCCAGTAGGGCGTGTGCAAAAGGCAACCACACATTGATGTTTCTTTCCCACTCTTCCCCCCCCCTTACCCAATGTCTAAAATAAATAAATAAAATTTTTTAAAAAACTCTTTTTAAAATATGTGAATATATAGTTTAAATATATAAATATGTGTAAATTTTATTATTAAAATTATATATTTTAATAAATGTAATTATATAACTGTGAAGTTATACGATTATAATAATATAATATACTTTATATATTTATTAAGTACATGTATGGATTTACTATAAGGAATTGGCTCATGTGATTATGGAAGCTTAGAAGTCCCAAGATCTGCAGTAAGCAAGCTAAAGACCCAAGAGAACCGTTACCATATAGTTGTAGTCCAAGTTCAAAGGCCTGAGAACCAGGAGAGCAGATGGTTCCAGTCAGAGTCCGAGTCCAAAGGCAGAAGACTCATGTCCCAGCTCAAAGACAGTTGGGCAAAGAGAGAGAGAATTCTTTCTTATTCAGCCTTTTCATTATTTAGGCTTCAAAGGATTTGATGATGCCCACTCACGTTAGGGAGGGTAATTTGCTTTACTCAAATATTAATCTGATCCAGAAACACCTTCACAGACATACCCAGAAGTAATATATACTTAAAGAGATGCTCAAACTCATTATCAAACTGAAAATGCAAATCAAGACCAGAATGAGACATAATTTTAACACCCATTTGATTGGCAAAAATTAAGATATCTGACGATTCCCAATGTTGTGGAGAATGTGTATCAACAAGATCTCGCATATTTCTGGCGCAGGTATAAATTAAAACAACCATTTTTAATTAGTTTACAAAGTTTGTTATTCATAGATTCTGAAGGATAGTATTCAAAGTAATAACAACCAATACCACATGGGTGCTGACCAATCAGATGCCTGACCAACCAAACTGGATGCCAGTAGCTCCACTGGTGTGTACTGGCTGACCCTACATACCCTACAACCCAGAAGTTCACCCCTAGTTGTGTATTCAATGGAAACTTGTGCTCATTTCAAGAGACAGATACAAGAATATGCATAGGAAGGCTGCAGTTGGGGGGGGAAAGACTAGAAACAACCAAAATGCCCATTAACAGAAGAATGGGTGAATAATTATGGAATAGTCACACAATGGAATATTGTATAGACCATGCAAAAATGTGTCTAAATCTTTATTAATAGGAAGTCAGATTTTCTTAAAGTTGCAGAAGATTATATACACCATAAAACTCTTTTCAGAAAGTTCAAAAATAACTAAAACTAAACATTACATTTAGGTCACATATATTTGATAAAACTATAAAAACAAAAAAGAAAGGGAATGATACAAATCCGGCAAGTAGGTATTCATTAGATTCTTTTTTATTTTTTTAACATTTTATGTATTTATTTTTTAGAGACAGGAAGGGAGGGAGAAAGAGAGGGAGAGAAACATCAGTGTGTGGTTGCCTCTCATGTGCCCCTTGTTGGGGACCTGGCCCACAACCCAGGCATGTGCCCTGACTGGGAATCGATCTGGTGACCCTTTGGTTCACAGGATGGCACTCAACCCTCTGAGCCACACCAGCCAGGGAAGATTGTTTGATAAATGTGTACATACATACATACATACATACATACATATGTTCATACACAAATAAGAGGTCTAGTCCCATGATGGCCGTGACCATGAAGCAAAGATTATGATTCATCCAGTTCTATCTCAGATTCATTAAAAAATAAAAGACAATTTTGAAATATGAGCAAGAATAAGGAATTTTAAAGAATGACCAAGCCAATAAGGAAAGGAACTAAATATAACTTCTAGAAATGAAAAATATAGTAACTATAATTAGAAACTCAGTAAATGGGTTTAAGAGTCAAATGGATGCAGGTACTAATAGCTTCAGTGAACAGAAAGATAGAGCTGAAAAAATATATGGGAAAAGCATCATAGAGAGCTAAAGCTCTGAGAGGATAAGAAACATGAAGGGTGACATGGGATAGCCTAACGCACATCTAATCAGAAGCCCCCCAAACAAGAGAAAGTGGGGCAGAGGCAGTATGTGGAGAGATGGAGATGGGGGCTAACAATTTTCCAGACCTGGTAAAACTATCAAGCTACAGATTACCAACAAACTTTAAGTGGGATAAGTAGAAAGAAATCCACACCTACAACATCGTACTAAAACTGCAAAATCAAAGATAAAAAGAATTTAAAAGGAGCCAGCAGCCCGAGGAAAGGCAGGTTGCCATCAAAGAGCAAGAGATACGCTGACAGCTGACCACACAGAGCAGCCACGGACGCCCAGGGGACAGTGGGACGGCCTGCTCAGTGTGCTGAAGAAACAAAATGGCCAACCTAGAAATCTGCGCCCAGTTGAAAAAGACTTTTCAAGGGTTATGACAAAATCAAGACATTTCAGAAAGGAAAAAATGGAAAGATTGCCATTAGCAGACCATCACTAAATTAAATTATAAAGGAAGTTCTTTAGACAAAATAAGATCTCATGTAAGAAGTGATCTTAGGTGGAAGGTCTAGCATGCAAGAAGTAATGAAGAACAAAGAAAATGCTAAGTACGTGGGTACATACAAACAAACCTTGACTGAATAAAACAGTAATAAGGTCTGCTGGGTTTTTCAAAGATAGAATTAAAACATGACAACAGTAGCATATATCTCTGGAAAGGAAAGAAAAGGACAGAATTAATTGTCTAAGATCCTTGTATTGGGGTGAGGGGAAGGAGGATAAATGATTAACTTCAAACTTTAGTAAGTATATATGTTAAAATTTCTAGAGTAATCGATAAAAGAATAAAAATAGAGCATAAAACATCCAAATAGCTGTAGAAACATTGAAATAAGAGACACTCAGTGAAAGTGAGAATCCAAGTCCCATTTCAGGATGATTAGACAGTGGGCAGAGGGGCAGAAGATGACATCAGTGACAGAGGATCTGGTGAGCCTGACCGAGGAGCTGGGCCACTGAGCAATGTGGAGTCAGGGAAGCGTTTCAGTTTGAGTGTGACTGACATGATCAGATCTGTTTGGAGAAACAGCACTCTGACAATAGGACGGATATAAACTAGATTACACACACAGACACAATCTCAGAAAGATCATCAAAAATCTCAAACTTTGCCAGCATGTGAATACACGTGTCATCTATTACCATTCACAACTAAATCTTGGTAGCTTAAAACCCAGAATTTTTGCAAGCAAGCAAAATGTGGAGGCTGCAGGCCATGGCCAGCCAAGCCAGGAATCCGCATGCACAGGACACAGCGGCTCCAGGAAGCGCCACTCCACACTGGCAGCTGATTCCCATCACTGCCATGTGCCATTGTTAGTGAAATTGAAATGCTGCTGCTTTGGCTTGATGCTTGAGATTAAAGTTATCTCTCGTGAAATAGAGAGAATGCTTTTTCTATGTTATGCTCAGTTGGAGAGGTCCTGAAGTGAAATTGCTTGAACTGTTAGTTATATCATTCTTTTTCTCATTACCATGGACATCCAGGCAGGGACTCCATAACCTCAGGCCCTCATGACTCCACAAGAGTCATACTCCTGCTGAGACTCCATTCCTATTGATGTTATCACTACCACCACCCCTAGGAACCAGTGAAGCAGGGCTCAGCCATGCCACGTTCTGGTGGAGCTGAAATTCAGCTGTAAACTGAAGGCCACGAAAGGAACACTGCACTGCACTCGAGGCAGAAAGTCCATGTCTTCACCTTGGAGGTAAGAAAGAGACTCTCCCGAAGAACGTTTGGCGGAAGTGAGACAGCCCCATGATGTTTTAGAGATCAGTAATTTCTGCCTCTCCCAATTCTCATTCATAACCCATGTCTCCCAGGATGCACACCTACCACCAGGGGGCGGGGTTGGAATTTCCTCTATTATCAGCCACAGTTTTGTACCTGGACAACACTCTTCTCCATTACTTAGGATCGATTGCTACAGCTGGTTCCTATACTCAAAAATGTTTCCAACTACCGGGAGTTCTTCCTCAATGGCTTCTGGTCTACTTACCTATCATTAGGCTTCTGTTGTGGTCACCCCTGTCCATCGGCCATATTTGTATATGTCAGGAAAAATTCAGGGCTTCTCTTCAGAGCTTCCTCAAACCTTAAGTAAATTAGTAGATGTAAATGTATCAGTAGATACGAATAGAGGAGGATTTGCTCAATTTCTCTCAGAAATACCTGAGCCCTAGTTTGTACCCAACATTATGGCTTTTGAAAACAGCTTTTAAAAGATAGTTTTAGTGCCCTGGCTGGTGTGACTCAGTGGACTGAGTACCAGCCTACAAACCAAAGGGTTGCTGGTTCAATTCCTAACCAGGTCACATGCCTGGGTTGTGGGCCAGGTCTCCAGTGGGGGCCACATGAGAGGCAATCACACATTTATGTTTCTCTCCCTCTTTCTCCCTCCCTTCCCCTCTAACAATAGATAAATAAAATCTTTTTTAAAAAGGGCTAAAAAACAATAGTATCATTGATAGTACTAAAAAAATATAAAGTTTGATATAGAACATTGGCATGATATTCTTAAAAGGATATTATCTTTTGATATTTAACCAACAAAACCACAATATTTCCAGAAATAAATAAATAAATATTTTCTGTAGAACTTATTTTGAAATTTGATGATAGAATGGGCAAACATGTAAGATGGATTTAAAAATAATGATAAAATAAGTAATCACTGTCTGAGGTGGAGAGTTTAAAATAAGACTAGTAATTTAATGGGCAATATAGTAACAGAAGAAATTATAAATATTGATAAAATTTCAAAAAGTAATTATTACTCCATTCAGGAACAAGAGTCATTTTGAACAAAAAGCCTTTATTTCCCTATTTTATTATACTAAAATACACATAACATAAAATTTACCATCTTAACCACTTTTAAGTGTACACTTCAGTGGTATTAAACATATTCACCTTACTGTGCAACCGCCTTCTGTCCCCATAACTCCTTTCATCTTGTAAAGCTTAAACTCTACACCTACTAAACAGTAACTCCTCATTTCCCCTCGCCCAGAGCCCTGGCAGCCACCACTACACTTTTGTCTCTGTCATTACGACTGCTCTGAGTACCTCATACAAGTAGAACAACATTGCATTTTTGTGACTGACTTAACTTCACTTAACAAAATATCCTTGAGTTTAATTTGTATTGTAACATATTGCAGAATTTTCTTTTTTTAAAGGTGAATAATATCCTGTTATATGTATATACCACATTTTGTTTAGCTATTCATTGGTAAATGGACACATGAGTTACTTCCACGTTTTGGTGATAATAAATAATACTGCTATGAACACAAGTGTACGGATATCTTTTCAAGACTCTGCTTTCAACTCTTTTGAGTATATACACAGAATTGCTGAATAATATGGAACTTTTATTTTTAATTTTTTAAGGAACAACCATACTATTTTTCATAGCAGCTGTACCATTTTATATTCCCACCAACAGTGTATAGTGGTACCTCAGTATTCATCATTAATTCATTCCAGAAATCATGATGGGTGCCGAAACCAATGAGTCCCAAGCAAGTGCCCATTGCTGAAACATCTTTTATCATCAGAATGTGACCAGTACAGGGTTTGATGAGTTCTGAAGCTGATGAGTGAGGAGATGTGATATATGAGGATTCCAATTTCACCATATCTTTTTCAACATTTCTTCTTTTTTTTTAATAGTAGCCATCTTAATGGGTATGATGTGGTATCTCATTGTAGTTTTGATTTGTGTTTTTCTAATGATTAGTGATGAGCATCATTTCTGATTTTAGGAATTTGAGTTTCCTTTTCTCTTAGTGCATGTAGCTAAAGATTGTGGATTTTGTTCATTTGTTTTGAAGAATTTTTAGTTTTGTTGATTTTTCTCTATTGTTTTCTATTCTCTATTTCATTTGTCTCTTCCCTAATCTTTATTATTTTCTTCCTTCTTTTTGCTTTGGGTTTAGTTTGTCCTTTTTTTATTAGTTCCTCAAGTTGTAAAGTTAGGCTGTTGCTTTGAGATCTTTCTTAAGTTTTTTTAAATATATTTTATTGATTATGCTATTACAATTGTCCCATTTCTCCCCCATCATTCCCCTCCATCCTGCACACCACCTCCCACCCACATTCCCCCCTTTAGTTTATGTCCATGTATCATAAGTTCTTCTACAATTTCTACAATGTAGCTTCTACATTTCCCACACTATTCTTGCCCTCCCCCTGTCTATTTTCTACCCACCATCAATGCTACTTATTCTCTGTACCTTTTCCCCCTCTCTCCTCTTCCCAATCCCCTGTTGCTAACCCTCCATGTGATCTCCATTTCTGTGTTTCTGTTCCTGTTGCAGATGTTTGCTTAGTTTGCTTTTGTTTTTGCTTTAGGTGGTTGTTAATAATTGTGAATTTGCTGTCTTTTTACTGTCATATTTTTTTCTTCTTTTTCTTAGATAAGTCCCTTCAACATTTCATGGAATAAGGGCTTGGTGATGATGAACTCCTTTAACTTGACCTTATCTGAGAAGCACTTTATCTGCCCTTCCATTCTAAATAAAAGCTTTGCTGGATAGAGCAATTTTGGATGTAGGTCCTTGACTTTCATGACTTGGAATACTTCTTTCCAGCCCCTTCTTGCCTGAAGGTCGCTTTTGAGAAATCAGCTGACAGTCTGATGAGAACTCCTTTATAGGTGACTGTCCCCTTATCCCTTGCTGCTTCTAGAATTCTCTCCTTTGTTTTAATCTTGGCTAATGTAATGATGATGTGCCTTGGTGTGTTCCTCCTTGGGTCCAACTTCTTGGGGACTCTGTGAGCTTCCTGGACTTCCTGGAAGTCTATTTCCTTTGCCAGATTGGGGAAGTTCTCCTTTATTATTTGTTCAAATAAGTTTTCCACTTGTTGCTCTTCCTCTTCCCCTTCTGGTACCCCTATAATTCAGATGTTGGGATGTTTAAAGATGTCCTGGAGGTTCCTGAGCCTCTCCTCATTTTTTTGAATTCTTGTTTCTTCATTCTTTTCTGTTTGGTTGTTTCTTTCTTCCTTCCGGTCCACTCCATTGATTTGAGTCCCAGTTTTCCTCCCATCTCTATTGGTTCCCTGTGCATTTTCCTTCATTTCACTTATTGTAGCCTTCATTTGTTCACCTAATTTGTGAGCAAAATCAACCAATTCTGTGAGCATCCTGATCACCAGGGCTTTGAACTGTGCATCTGATAGGTTGGCTATCTCTTGGTCCCTTAGATGAATTGGCTCTGGGGCTTTGATTTGTTCTCATGTTTGAGCCATTTTTGCGTGGGTTTTTTTTGGGGGGGGTCTGGTTGTGGCTGTTACATAGTTAGGGGTGGAGCCTTAGGTGTTCCCCAGGGCAGGGCAGCCCAGTCACTGGGTAGTGACACTGTATGTGGGGGCCGGGTCTGAGAGGGAACAATGGCGCTTGTTCCACTCTCTCTCAGATTCCAGTCCCTTCCACTGCTTCCCCTTTGCCTGGATTATCTGCACGCAAATGTGGGACCACCTGGTCAGCCAGCCGCCTTGCACGGCCTCACTGGGTCTGCACAGTTGCCCCCCACTGCCGGCCCAGGGTCCGCTAGACGCCGCCTGTGCACCTGGGGTCTGCCAGCCACTGCTGCCTGCACGCCCGGGTCCAGCAACCTCCACTTTTTCCTGCCTCTACTCCACCCCTCTTACCGGTATGGATGAATGGTTGTTGGACTTCTGTACAGTTCAATTTTCTATGAGTTCTGGTTGTTTTCTTGTTTCTAAATCTTTGTTGTCCTTAATTTTGGTTGTGCAAGGAGGCACAGTGTGTCCACCTACGCCTCCATCTTGGTTGGAAGTCCTCTTTCTTGTTTTTTAATGTAAGTATTTATAGCTATAAATTTCCACCTTTACACTGCTTTTACTAAGTCTCATAAGTTTTGGTATGTTTTATTTTCAGTCATCTCTAAATATTTTCTAATTTCTCTCATGATTTCTTCTTTGATCCATTGGTTGTTTAAAAGTGTGTTGTTCCATTTTCACAATTTTGTTAATTTTCCACTTTTACCTTTATAACCTTATTCAGTTGGGGTCAGAGATACTTTGTTGCTATCTAGTCATTTAAATCTACTGGGACTTAATTTGTGGCCTAATATATGGTCTATCCTGGAAAATGTCCCATGTTCACTTGAGAAGAATATGTATGTTGTTGTTTAGTAGTGCTATGTATATGTCTTTTATTCTAGGTGGTTTATTGGTTTATTGTGTTGTCTTCTATTTCCTTAATTATTTTTTATCTGGTTCTATCCATTATTGAGAGAAGGGTATTGAAGTCTTTAGATATTATTGTGGAACTGTTTCTCCCTTCAATTCTGTCAGTTTTTGCTTCATATATTTTGATTGTTATTAGGTACATAAAAATATATAATGGTATATCTTACTGTTATATTAAAGCATTTATTAATAAATAAAATCTTTAAAACATTTATTAATATATAATGTTCTTCTTTGTCTCTTGCAAACTTTTTATTGAAAGTCCATTTTATCTGATGTTCATAGAGCCACTCCTGCTCCTTTGGTTGCCCTTGTGTAGAAAATCTTTCTCCCCTCCTTTCACTTCCTACATGTTTGTGTCTTGGGATCTCCAGTGAGTCTCTTCTAGACAACGTATAGTTGGGCATGTATTTTTATCTGTTCTACCAAGCTTTGTGTTGTGATTGGAGAGTTTAATCTGTTTATATTTAAAACAGTTACTGCTAACAAGGGACTTTTCTGTCTTCTTTTGTACTTAGTTGATTTTTTAAGCAAATGTTTAGATTCCTTTATCATTTCCTTTGCCATATATTCTGGAGCTAATTTTTGTTGTTACCATGGGGTTTACATTTAACATCCTAAAGTTATAACATGCTAATTTTTATTTATGCCAACAAAACTTCAATAAAAGTCTGCTCCTTTACAGCTTTGTTCCCATCTCTTTTAGTTATTGATGTCATAAAACTACATTTTTTATAAACTGTATGTCCAAAAACATAAAATAATAAATGCATTTTTGTTCTAAATTATGTAGAAAATAAGATTTGGAGTCACAAACCAAAGGTACAGTAATCCCAGCATTTACACTAATAATTGGGGGGTTTTTTAATCTTTAAATGCACTAGTCTCTTAAATCATATAGAAAACAAAAAGTCCAGTTACAAACCATTGTTACAATAATACTGGCTCTTATAATTGTCCATGTATACCATTCAACTTGAAGAATCTGCTTAGTGTTCTTTCATTTCTCTTTGCAGTGCTCCCTTAAGCATTTCTTGTAGGGCAGGTCTAGTGGTTGCCAGCCTCCTTAGCTTTTGTTTATCTGAGAATGTCTTAACCTTTTCCTTGCTTTTGCGAACAATTTTGTCAATATAGAATTCTCAGTTGACAGTATTTTCTTTTAGCCCTTTGAATGTATTGACTATCCTCTTCTGGCCTCCAAATCTTCTGATGAGAAATCAGTTGATAATGTTATTGACAATCCTTGTATGTAATGATGTGCGTCTCTCTTGCTGCTTTCAAGATACTATGTTTTTTGAATGATCATAATGTTTCTCAGTGTGGGTCTCTTTAAGTTCATCTTAGATTTGTTGAGGTTCGTGGATGTTTGTTTCTTTCTTTCATAAAATTTGGAAAGTTTTAAGTCAGCATTTCTTTCTATATTCTCTCTGTTACTTTCTTTCTCTGCTCCTTCTGGGATTCCCGTAATGCATGATGTGGACCCCAGCCCGTGAGGTCTGTGTGTTGCGGCTGCAACAAGCAAATTCACACAGACTACAGGAGTCCTGTGGAGAAAAAGGGACGGCACGGCCACTCTCTAAGTGAGAGAGAGGGCCCCGACCCCTGACTGGACAGGATTTTGTTGCTTTTCTGGGCACATTACATCGAGGATGGTCCTGGTTTACTATGCACAGGTTCACTGTAGGTGATTACCTTTTACAGATAGCAACGGAAAGAATGTTACCAATTACTTCAAAGAGAAGGATGTCACAGATCAAGGGGAAAAGTGGTTGAACTGGTTACACTCCATACCTGGGAGGTTTAGCACAGATTTTAGGAGGTTACTTTAGAGATATGCAGTAAACATTTGCTGCCTCAGTTCAAGGTGAGGGAGTTTAGCAAAAGCAAGCCTCAAAGCAGCCTAAGTACAATGCAGGCCTGATTGCCCACGTGAGAACCTATCCATGGGCATGAGTCCTGTGTGCTGACTCACTCCCCGTCAGTTCTCCAAATCAGGAGCTGGGCTGCATTCCCCACACCACACGGAACAGTCCCCTATAATGTATATGTTGGTTTACTTGATGGGGTCCCACAAATCTCTGAGACCCTGTTCACATTTCTTTCATCTTTTTTTCTGTTCCTCAACTGCAATATTTTCCATTGTCCTATCTTCAAGTTTGATGGTTCTACCTGCTCACATCTGCCTTTAAATTTCTCTAGTGAGTTTGTAATTTCAGGTATTGCACTTTTTATCTCCAGAATATATTTTTAGTTTATTTTAGGTTTTCTGTCTCTTTATTGATATTTTCTATTTGTTCAAACATTATTTTTATGATTTCCCCCACGTATTTCTTTAGTTCTTTGAGCATAGTTAAGACAGTTGTTTTAAAGTCTTTGTCTAATATGTCTGTCATTAGGTCTTTTTCAGGGACAGTTTCTGGTAGCTTATTTTTTTCCTTTGACTGGGACACACCTTTCCTGTTTCTTTCTGTGCTTTGGGATGTTTTGTTAAACAATGAACATTTAAATCTAATAATGTGATTACTCTGGAAATCACATTATTCCCCTCCCCAGGGTTTGCTCATTTTTGTTATTGTTTCATTTATTATGGGAGTGTTTTGTCTATTTGTTTTAGGCTGCATTTGTGACAAGGATCAGAATGAAGTGTAAATTTAATGTCTTCTTAGGTGTTTTCTGAGCCTTTCCCAGGGCAAAAATGGCCACTTTTTAATTTTCTTCATATATACAGTTGTTTTGAAGTGTCCTAGTTTTTAATATTTTGTTCCCCAAAGAGGAAAAGCATACAAATGACAGGAGGAAATGGTGCTGGCCCTTTAATCCCCTGCAAGTCACTTTAGCCAGAAGGGATGCGTCTTTCAACAATTGAGGTGGTGCAACGACAATGTATTCTCGCCTTTTTGTCTGCACCTCTATGATCAGAAGCAGCAAACATATCCAGACCCCCCTATATTTGGAGGACGGGATCATTGTTGCCCACCCTGTCTCCCACACACAGTGTATAAGCCGCTCCAGGGACAAGTGCACAGCTGTCTGCCACATGGTAGAGAGGTGGGAATTAGGTCACTCCTATTGTGCTAAGAGCTGAAATACACCAAAATTAACAGCAATATACTGTCCAAGTTTTCCCTGGAAGTTGCAAACTTTCAACACTCTCCAGGGTTCCAAAACAGTTGCAGCAGACAGATTCTGCCAGTGTAATTGTCTAGGTGGGGAGACTGATTCCTGATGCTTTCTCCTTTGCCACCTTCCTAATACTCCCTGCAAACAACAAATTTTATTTATATATTGTGAATTACCAGCAGAAAATATGGAAGTCAAAAAATAATGATCACATCATTAGTTTTATACATGTTGTTATAAGTACAAGATTTTCTTTTTTATTTGGTTATAATTTATATACAATAAACTGCACAAATCTAAAGTGCATAGATCCATGGATTGTTACATGTATAATTGCCATCGAGATGAAGACATAGACATTTACAATACCCCATAAAGGTTCCCTTATGCACTGTTCCACTTAATACCTCCCGAGAGATACTCTGAAGTCTATCACCATAGAGTAGTTTTGCCTGCACTTTATATAAAAACATAATCATACATAGTATCATGTTTTGTGTCTGGCTCTTTTGCTCAATTTCATAACTATAGATTCACCCATGTTATTGCATGAAGTAAATTATTTGTAACTTTTGTTTAGTATTCCGGGTATGACCATACCATAATTTGTTATCCATTCTGCTGTTGATTAACATTTGGTTTGCCTCCAGCGTGGAACTATTATGGAAAATGCTGCTACAGCTATGCTCGTGCATGTCTTTTACTGGGCATGTGCATTTGTTTCTCTGGGGAATATCCCAGGAGCTAAGTTGCCCAGTCATACAGCATATATTTGTTTAGCTTTAGCATATGGTGAAAAATTACTTTCTAAATATTTGTATAAATTTATACTCCCTTAAGCAATGTACAAGACTTTTAGTTTCTATATATCTTCACCAACTCTTGAACTTGTTACTTTTTAAAGTTTTAGCCATTCTAAAGTTAGATGTGTATGAGGTGGTATCTCATTCTTTCTGGTCTTAATTTAACTTTACCTGAAAGATAATGACATTGAACTCTTTTACAAATGTGTATTAGCCATTTGGGTATCTTCTTTTGTAAATAGCCTATGCAATACTTTTATCTTTTTAAGACTTGGGTTGTTGGTCTCTTTTTTATTATTGATTTCAAGGGGTTCATTACATATTCCAGTTGTGAGTTATTTTTTAAAATATGTATGGCAAACATCATCTATAAGTCTGTGGTTCACCTCTACACTCTCTTAATTTTATCATTTGTTATGATTTTCATGAAAAAAATTACCAGCTTTTCTTTCATAGTTTTTTTCTTATGTCTTATTTAAGAAACTTTTGCCTACCTGAAAATTATGATGATATTTTCACCCTTGGTTTCTTCTAGGAGCTTTATCATTTTACCTTTCACATATATGTCTATGCTGCATCTCCAAATAATTTTTAGGTGCAGTGTGAGGTAGGGGCCAAGGTTAATTTTTTTATATCAAATATTTCAAAGATCTTCCTTTATCCCCACTGATTTTCAGTAGAACTTAAGCTGTAAGTCAGAAACCTGTACATGTGTGGACCTGTTTCTTCTCCTCTATTTTGTTCTATTGTCTGTTTGTCTATTCTTGGCCAATTACATACTATCTTAAAGCAGCATCTGTCTTGACTTCTGCCTCTGGAAACAATGGTGTACTAGGCCAATGCTTAACTTTCCACCACAATAACTAGGAAATTTAACAAAACATGAAAAAAAAGTATTTTCATTCAGTAGGCAAAAAGTGCAGAACTATGAACCTGAGAGAAGGTAAACACACATAGCGAGCCCTATGAATTCCTCAGCTCTCTGCCTGGAGATACCGTGTGGGCCACTGTGCAGAGCAGAAGATCACAAGCTGAGTAGGAAGTCTTGTTTAGTTGAGGAGAACAGAAGTTGGAGCCAGTGAGCCTGAGGCAGCTTCAGGTAGCAGAGCAAAGTTACAAATAAGAAGAACTTTGTAGAAAATAAAAACATCCTATAAATCTGGGTCCCCATTAGTGCATTCTGACATCTAAGCCATACACAGAAAGGGTGACTACTATAAGACATGGCAATAAAAACATGTAAGGAGTTGTAAACCGAAAAATTATCAGACTTCATACAAGATGGGAGACATTTGAGCTTTGGCCAGCCAGAGTGAAGAGTACTCGTGAACACCCATGATATTTTCTGAAGATCTCAGGAGGATCATGCATTAGCAGTAGGGCTAAATTACCCCTACCAGCCCCAATAAAACTCAAAACCGGTTCTCAAAAGGTTAAATATAAGCTGAAAGTAACTTAGCTGCCTCACAGGACAAAGTCCAAAGTTCAAAGAGGAAGGCACCAAAACTCAATAACATTAATTTTTGCAATGCCCAGCATCCAATCCAAAAATAATAGACATGAAAAAAGAAGAAAAGTGTGACACATAATCAAAAGAAAAATTAGTAAATAGAAACAAAAATCAACAATGAGAAAAATGATGGAATTAGGTATATGTTGAATATATTCAAGATTTTGAAAAAAAATAAACATAAGAGAAATAGAGATGTAAAAATAACCAAATGGAACTTCTAGACATGAAAAACACAACATGAAAGTCACTGGATGGGATTAATAGCAAATTAGACACTAGAAAATAATCAGTGAAGTTGGAAACACAATAAAAATGAAATAAAGTGAAGAACACGAAGAGGGGAAAAGACACAGAAAATGAACAGACTCAATGGAACAATTTCAAGTAGTTGAATATGCCTGTAATTGGAATCTCAGAAAAATAGGAGAATACAAAACTATTTTAAGAAACAATGACCAAAACTTGATGACGACTATAAAGTCACTGAACCAAAAGGCTGAAAGAACTCCCAGCAGGAGAAAAGAAAAAACAAGAAAAGCACACAATGGCACATTAAACACAAATTTCTGAAAACAACAATATAAGGAAAATGTTAAAAGCAGCAAATGAAAAACAGTACAATCAGAGAAGCAAAAATTAAAAGGGAAGCAAATTTCTTGTCAGAAACCATGCTAGTCAGAATATAATGGTAAAACATCTAGAAAGTTCTAAAAAGGAAAAAAAAAAAACCCTGTCAACTTAGAATATTATATGCAGAAAAAATATTCTTTAAAAATTAAGGCAAATGGCTGGATTTTATGGTAGGTAAATTATACTTCAATAAACCTATTATGAAAATAAAAAGAAACTAAAGGTTTCTCAGAACCAAAAAAAAGCTAAGGATATTCATAATCACCAGACTTGCACTTGAAGAGATAAAGAAATTTTTAAGGAACAAGGAAAAGTATACTAGATGGAAACATGAATTTACATGAAGGAGGGGAAAGTGCTAGAAACGACCACTGTAAAAACACTTGCCTCATCCTTTACAGCTGGGTAAAACTGAATACTTGGAGGGGCCGTACCCTGCCAAGCTCCTGTATCTGGAACTTGGTGAAAACGGGATTCGTCCTAGATATTTCTCACTCCAGACTCCATGTTTTTTCCCTTCTGTATTCCAAGTTTCCGTCATGCCTTAATTTCCAAGCAGAATTTAACAATCAAAGCAAAAGAATTTGAAAAAATTGAATATTAAACTGTGCATTTTCAGTAAAAACAGACTGATATAAAATTTTTTCTCTGCTGACATTTTTACAAAAATAGTTTGCTCCTCTGGCTTATTTCCTTCTCTATGAAAACTGCTGCTGTTCTTTGAATTTGCAAGTATAACCACCCCCACCTCTGCTCCTCTCTAATGCCTCAGGACAGAAGCCTGGCAGGCTGCCACTGAGAAGGTTATTTGACCACTCATCCTCCTGAGTGCCTGAGGCCAATAAACTCTTTGATAACAGACTTTTCTTATTTTGTTTCCATTAGTATTGAAATGCTAATGATTCTTTCTTCCCAGAAAAATTACCATGGTAAAAATTTACCCTGTGGCATTAATTACTCATGTTTATTGATAGTTTTGCTTCTAGTGAGAGGTCAATTAATTTGTTTTACTTTTATATATAGGTGTTTGACAAGGGGAAATTATATGTGTGAATGCTGCTTATTGGCTTATTCTGCTATACAAGCATCCCAAGTCCTGTTGGCAACCCCCTCAGGGTTGCCTTCTCTATAATTCTCAAATCAATCATTTCATTTCTTTTTGTGAATTCTATGTTGAAAATAGAATATTTTTATTCATTTTGTTCATATTTTCCTCTATTTTCTGGAATCATTTTAATTCATTAAAATTATATGTAGTCTTTGTCTTATTACTCCAACATCTGGGTCATTTATAAGTCCATCTCTATTGTCTGTTTATTATCTTAAGATCAGTGACCTTTTCCTGCCTTTTTGCATGTGTAGTGGCATTTTGATGCATGCCAGGCATTGTATATAAAGGCCATTTGGAGGCTCTGTATGATATCTCCTACTAGAGGAAGTTCTACCTTTCTTCTGTTAGGTAGATAGTGTAAAGGACTAGTCACCTCATTTCAATCAGGGGTTGAGACAAAGCTGGATTGTAGTGTTAGTTTGATTCAGTCTTCCTCCCATTCATTTCTGTTTTCTGGCTGTTCTTGAAAAATCTGGAGGAGATTAAGTTCCACCCTCTGGAAGTTTTGCATTTGACATTTTAACCTTTTTTACTGCCTCCTCTTTATCCCCACCCAACTTCAAGATCTGGAAAATTTATTGTGGGAAATACCAGCTGTGTTTTTGCATCAGGCTGCACTTCTCTAGTTGGACTTTGTGTCCTAAACATTTAATAAAGTAATGATGGTTAAAAGTCCTTGCTTTTCATCACTTGGAATTTCTTGCCAATTCCTTCTGGCCCACAAAGTTTCTGTTGAGATATTAGCTGACAATTTTATGAGAGCTCCCTTATAGGTAACTAACTGCTTTTCTCTTGCTGCTTTTAGGATTCTGTTTTTGTCTTTCCTATTTTGCATTGTAATTATGATGTGTCTTGGTGTGGGCTTCTTTGGGTTCATCTTGTTTAGAACTCTCTGTGCTTCCTGAACTTGTATGTCTCTTTCCTTTGCCAAGTTAGGGACATTTTCAGTCATTTTTCAGCTAGGTTTTCAATTTCTTGCTGTCTCTCTTCTCCTTCCAATTCCCCCATGATATGAATACGTTGGTACACTCAAAGTTGTCCCAGATACTATCTGGGACAGATACCCTTATACTATCCTCATTTTGTGAATTCTTTTTTCCTTTTGCTATTCTGATTGAATGTTTTTTGCTTCCTTATATTCCAAATCATTGATCTGATTCTTGACTTCATCTACTTTACTGCTGATTCCCATAAATTATTCTTCATTTCAGTTTGTGTATTCTTTATTTCTTACTGATCATTTTATTATGCTTTCAAGTACTCACTAAGTTCATCAAGCATCCTATAACCAGTATTTTAAACTCTACATCTAATAGATTGCTTGTCTCCATTTTGTTTAGTTCTTTTTCTAGAGTTTTGTTCTGTTCTTTTGTTTGGGAAATGGTTTTTGTCTCCTTGTTTTGGCAGCCTCCCTGTGTTTGTTTGTATGTATTAGGTAGAGCTGCTCTCCTGAGCTTGGTAGAGTGGCTTTATGCAACAGGTGTCCTGTAGGGTCCAGTGGCACAGCCTCCCTGATCACCAAAGCTGAACTGCAACCCCCATGTGCACTGTGTATACCTTCCTCTTGTAGCTGAGCCTTGATTGCTCTTGACATGTTAATGGGAGGGATTTACCCCTAGGCCTATCAGCTACAAGGACTGGCTGTAACCACTCACCTCCAACCATCATGGAAGATCAGCTGTGCAGGGGCTCACCCCACAGAGCAGGACTGACTTCCATGGGGCTCTGGTACCAGCTGAGTCCACAATTTGAGTGTGTCACTTGTGGAGGTGGTTGGGTGGTGATGCTTCAATGTAGCCTAAAGCTGTCCATTGGGTACATTGGTTCTGGGGCTTCCCAGGAGGTGCAGGTAAAGGTCATCCACTGCCTATATCCTTCCCTGGGTCAACTGACATGAGCTACAATGCAATCTGTGGATGGCTGCTACTTGTGATGGGCTTGGAGGTGCCCAGGCAAGGCCAAGCTGTGAACCAGGGTGGGCTGCTTCTAGTGCAAGGCCTGGTGTCACTTAGCAAGAAGTATGGGGCTTGCAGAGGCTGCTTGTTTGAGATTTTTGGAAAATCTGAAGTGTGAGCTAAGACAAGCCATTCATGTGAAAAAGCCAAGGAAACAACTCAGATAGGCCTAAAAATTAGGTGATGTAGGGCTTCAGGAAATCACCTGAACAGGCAAACAACATGAGCCTTGACAGTCTAAGGTTGATAGTCTAAGATCTGCCAGATCTTTGTGGGGGAGGGCTCATCAAAAGAACAATGGCCTCTACCAGCCCTTCTGCCTGGGAGAAAGCTGTCCCCTCCCCTCCCAGCTCTCATCCTGATGCCAGACAATACAGTTCCTCCCCATATGTCTCTGGTGCTTTTCAAGCTGGTGCCCCAGTGCTATGGCTCAGAAAGAGAGTCTCAGAAAGCCCCTGCATGCCCTCTTTCTTTCTCAGCCTTAATCTCCACTGGTTTTTACAGTCCAAAGTCATGGGACTTCTCTTCCTGGCGCTGGAATCCTAGGCTGGGGGGGCCTGGTGTGGGGCTGGGACCCCTCACTCCTCACAGGGAACATCTGAAGCCAAGATATTCCTCCCAATTTTTATCTGCCACATGTAGAATGTGGGATCACTCTACTTCTTTGCCCCTCCTACCAGTCTCAGTGAGGCTTCTTCTTTAATTCCCTGGTTTTAGGATTTCTATTCAGCCAGATTCCAGGCAGTTCTCAATGGTGACTGTTCTGTAGTTTAGTTATAACTTTGATGTGATTGAGGTATACTCTTGATTGAAGAGACATGTGAACAAATTTAGCAACAAGTTGTCATTTTGTTTTTTAAAATAATAGTCCATCACTGAAAATTTTGAAAAAAAGAACTTATTAAATACTATATGAATATAGAAATGTCTTGAACAAATGGTAAGAAAAATCACATTATAAATGATGGTGATTTGTGTGGTTAAACAAAAATATTTTATACTTTTGTGATAATAATTTATTACATATGACCCAAATGCAATGTATAAACATAATATATAAAATTAAATTCAATCATCTTTGATAATTTGCTGACTGTCAGTCCTGAAAACCACAACTTTATACATATGTTTCTATTCTGCCATTATTAAGGTGTATTTCTCAGGGTAGGTGGATGGAATATATTTTATTTAACAATGTGTTTGCTTGATTTAAAACATTTAAATATTTAGAAATATAGTGTGTAGGCCTCCATGTGTACTCTTGCCCAGGATCCCACAAATGCTAGGGGCCAGCCTGTGCCCAGCACCCCAACCACAAATATATTTCCAAACTAGACTGGTGCTCACTGAGAATTAGGGGTGAGGAAGAATGATTTGAGGGCAATATTTCTCTATGAGAGCTGGGTGGTGGCATGAGTAAAAAGGGGAGGCCTGGAGAAGTCCTCAAAGTGATTGTTCTGGGTCACAGTCCCTGTAGCTGGAATGTAGTCCAAGAAAGTGGTTTCAGGGTCAGTGTAGGATAGCTTCAACAACAGAGGGAAACACGATTCTCCTTCTAGGGCTGGAAGAGAGGGAAAACGACATCAAGGCAAATAAGCAGCTTCAGAGAGAGAGGCCTGAAGATGGAAAGAGAATCAAACTGAAGTCTGACAGGCTCCTCCATTGAGGCCGTGGGAGCAAGTGGGGCCTGGGCAGGAGCAGACAGGAAAACAAAGAATGAGGAACCCCAGGCAATATTCTGCAGAGCCAAGGACCTGGACCAGTCCTGCCCATGGGCAGCAATAGGGTTGGGCTGAGTTCAGAGACCTGGACTGTGATTGAACTAAAGAAAAAGCAGAGTGCAGTCCAGAAAGAGAGCTTTGTTGTTTCTGCGTCAGGAGCAGCTTGTCTGCACCACATTGGACCCAATTGCCATAGGGTATGGCCTGGACGGGTTGGCCCAGGGATTGGGCATTCGCAGTCCTGAATGAGGAGAGGCACTCTAGGCATATTAACTGACTGCTGAGAACAGTTGGCAGATGAGTTTTACCTGGATCCTGAAAAACAGGGGTGTCTGACATTTAATCAAGGACCAAGTTGGGCTCCCTTTTCTCCATTGTGGATTAGGGAGGGTCTTATGTCAAATTATTGAATCTTTGGAATAAGTAAGGGGAACAAGAATCCAAGAGGAGTGACAGAAAATGCTTCCTGCCCTCTCATACCTCAGGGTCTTTGCCTCTGGGTCCTCACCCCTGCTCTCCTGTGTGAGGGGGAGGGAGGACGGGAGTGGTTCTCAAACACTGTAACTCTAGACAGAGGCTTTCCTTCTGCAGTGTCTGATCTCCCAGAGGCAATCCACTCTCAAGTTCTTTTTTCTCCAGGTCAGGCACAGAAGGCTAAGTTACACATTTCCCAAAGGAAACCTACTACTTTACTAAGGGAAAAGTCACATCAAAAGCAAGATAGTACAAGACCGCAGGGATGGATGAGGCCACAGGGAATCATGTTTTATCTGGACAGAATCAAATTCAGCCTCAGGAGATTCAGCTGGCTCTAGTGTGGACACCAGATCATTTCTCAGACACCCAGCCTTGCATGGTCCCTGGGGCTGAGCAATTCATCCCAACAACAGAACAAGTGAATTCATGTTGTGCGCTCTGACTGCCTCCTGGCCTTGCTGGGACTGAGATGTTGGTCAGTGTTGCATGGAATGAGCCACCCTAATTCCCAGGAATAGAGAGAGAACTAACAATTACTATGGACCTACCGGTGTGTATGTGGGCTTTTGTTTAATGACTCTAACAAGCAAGATAGGCCGAGTTGGTTGGTGTGAGGTCATAGGTGACACCCTTTCTTTTCCCACCCCTGCCCTCACCAGGTTTCAAATAGATATGAAGGAGACTGAGAAGCTCTCAAGGAAAAACAAACTAACTATGCTCACAGTTAGAAAGCTAACAGGAGTTGAGATTCAAGAAAGAGGCAGGTGACAATACCCAGTCCTGGTGAGGAGGTATAAAACAGAAACAGTTACATGTTGCTTATGGGTGTATAATTGGTGCAGCATTTTGGGAGGAAATTTGGTGATGCAATTAAACAATTTAACTGTGCACACACACTCCTTAACACAGCAATTTCATTGGCAGGACTTTATTCTACAGGTTTTCAAGTAAGCAAAGATTTGTGGACAAGAACATTCGTTGCATCATTGTTTACCACAGTGAAAGAATAGAAACAAATGCCATCAATAGGGGACCAATTCAGTAAAATAAATATTCTACACCTATTAAAAAGAATGATGTAGATATCTATATATGCCTATATAAAAAGATGTATGAGATATAGTAAATGAAGACCATGCAAAAGAGCCTTCTAATACTACATCATTTGTGAACTTTTGAAGAAAATTGACTATACGTATATTTGCACTAGAATAGAAAACAGCTGGAAAGGTACATATAACAAGAAACTGTGGACAGTGGCTACTGCTGGGAGAACTTTTATTTTCTATTTTACATTTTTCTCTACTGCTTTGAATTTATTTTCATGAACATGCATTACTTTTTAAATGTAAAGGGGAAACGTTAAAGAAAGAATAAGAGACAAATGAAAGGTAATTTATCAAAAAGAAGAAAAGAGGGAATTTGTCAAGTTTATCATTAGAAAGCAAATTCAACAATAGGACCTGAAGGTCAGTAAGACATGGTGGCTGATTGGCGGACCCTTCAGCCAACTTGGCATCATGAACATGCTGCTCTCATCCATTAATCTCTCACTCCTTGAGACCCATGAATTCTTGCTGTGGGGCCCCAAATAACATGACTAAGGAGAAAAGTAGTTCCCTTTCCCTCTTGAAACCAGCTCCTGAGTCTTCAGCACATTAAGAGGGAAAGCAGTGGTGGCCAGAACCACTGGAGGGATTTGCACCCAGTGACAGAGAGCCTGTTCAGCCAAAGGACAGGGCAGCAAGTCTGGGGGATCCCAGGCCCAGCTAACAGCAGGGTAGATCTCCAAATTGGTTACCACCAAGTCCTGGTACAGCAGTCTTGGCACAGTGGAGGTGATGACAGAGTTGTGGTGTCCCACAACTGCAGAAGGAGGCAATCAGCAGGACTGGATCAGGAAGGCACCCAGATAATACAAGCTTAGAGAATCCAAGAACACGTGAGGAAAATCTACCAGAAACTGGAATGTCTGAGTGAGTCCTTCAGCATTTTAAACTAATGATATTCAGGTTTCATTCATTCATCTGATACCCCAAGGCCTTAGTATGTAGAGTAGTGAGCACAGGGGATACAGCCATGAATAAGGTAAGCATGGAAATTTATTAAGTGGAATTGGATCAACATAAATACATTCTGGCAAGAGAGAAAGAAAAAAAATCAATGAATTACCCAATTAGGTGGTAGATTACAATTGTGGAAATAACTGTGAAGGAGCAATCAGATCTAATACAGTCATGTGTGTGTGTATGTGTTTTCTGGTCAAGAAAAGCTATAAAGAGTTACTTTTCAGGAAGTGAGGATGAAGAGGAATAAACATAGTGAAGAAAAGTGAGGGACATCATTCCTGGCAGCCAGGTAGAAAAGCCTTGGAGGTCAGGAAACTGGCCTGTTCCAGGAACTGAGAAGATCACTGAATCCATGGAGAGAGGCAGAGGTGGAAGAGGTTGAGTCTGGGTGGGAAGAAGGAGCCAGAACTTTGCAGGCCATTTTGAGAACTTGGGTTTTATCCCAAGAGATTTAAAAAACAATCTTTAAAAAATAATAATAAAAATTTAAAAACAATGGCCTATTTTTTTTGTATCCAAAAGCTGGCAAAGTCTCGGGGACTTTCTGGCTACAAAGAATTTCTATCCCCTTTTACAGGCAAGACTGATGCTCTACAGCTAGGGGACTAGTTGCATCAGAATCGGAATCTGGCCCTGGCCATTGTGGCTCAGTTGGTTGGAGCATCCTCCCGTAAACCAAAAGCTCCATTAGATTCCCAGTCAGGGCACATGTCTAGGTTGCTGCTTTGGTCCTCCATCAGGGCACATCTGAGAGGCAATTGGTGTGTGTTTCTCTCCCACTCTCTCTCTCCCTCCCTGCCCCTCTCTCTAAACTCAATAGGCATGTCCTAGGGATTAAAAAAATAAAAATAAGGATTGGAATCTAGGGTCTCCTTAAGAGCTCATTCCCTCTTTCCTCTGCCCCCAAAGCACAACCTCATCATCTCAGTAAGATTTTGCTGTTTCCCCAGCCAACCTTCTGTAGTCCATTATAAACAAGAAGAAGAAGGAGAAGGAGGAGGAGAGGAGGACAAGAAAGGAAAGGAGAGGGGACAGAGAAAAGGAGGGAGAAGAGGGAGAATATGAGAAAGAGAAGGAGAAGAATGAAAATTAGAAGACTCAGCCTTATTGTCATTTAACACAGACGAGGGAAAGCTTGTTTCTGGAGCTGTCAAACTGCAGATCAAATGCAAACGTACCAGGTGACTATGAGATGAGAGCCAGACATCTGGCTTTATGCTTCTCTGCTCTACTTCCCTATGAAAAACAGTAAACAACATTGCTAGAACCAAGGAACTATGAATAAGACGATTTTCAGCTTATTTTTATCTTTAGCAATATAAAGAAAATAGGACACATGTCTATATAATGCCCTGAGTTGAAGGTAAAAAATAATTATAAGGATATGTTATTAGACCACAGAGAATGCAAATTTTATTTTGGGAATTTTCATGAAGTTCTAAACCAGCACTGCTGAAGTATTGTCTACTGATTTTTCTAAGTGGGCTGGATATACAAATAGCTACTTTTAGGATTTGGGTGGAAAAAAAGGAAGATATTGAACTTCCAGTCAAAATGGAGGCATAGGTAAAACCACTTCGCTTCCTCACACAACTACAGCAAAAATTACAACTAGACCACAAAACAAATATCACCCAGATACATCATAAAATCAAACTGTATAGAAGTCCGACAACCAAGGATTTAAAGAAGCCACATTTATCCAAACAGATAGGAGAGGCAGAGATGTGGCACAGAGATGTGGCGTGGCATGGAGAGGTGGTCGAATGGGCAGTCCCACATTCACATGTGGTGGATAAAAGCTGGGAGGGATACCTTGGGAGAGAGCAATCCCAGCCCCAGACCAGACCACCCAGCCCAGGGTTCCAGTTCCAGGAAGATAAGTACCCATAACTTCTGTCTGTAAAACCAGTGGGAGTTGAGGTGGTAGAAGAAACTGCAGGATTCTCAGAAGACTCCTCTTAAAGGGCCCGCAAAGGTCTCAGGACTAATGCAGACTCACTCCCTCTGGATTTCAGCACCAGGGCAACAGCTGGAAGGGCAGAAGTGGCATACAGGGAGAAAGTGAAGTAACAGGGCAAGTGCCAGGAGACAGCTTCCTCCCAGGCAAATCTCCAGAGGCCAGGCAATGGCATTGTCCCCTTTCTGAGCCCTCCCCGCAACCCTGACAGAGCCACACAATGGTGAAACAGGTTGCTCTGCCCTGGCAATTTACAGGTGCCTTTTCTATAATAGGCCACATTACAAAGGTAGGGAGTCAAAGCAGCTCTACCTAATACATAGAAACAAACACAGGGAGGCTGCAAAACTGAGGAGACAAAGAAATACGGCCCAAATGAAAGAACAGAACAAAACTCCAGAGAAAGAGCTAAATGAAATGGAGATAAGCAATCTATCAGATACAGGGTTCAAAACACTGGTTATCAGGATGCTCAAAGAATTCATTGGGTACTGCAACAGCATAAAAAAAGACCCAGGCAGAAATGAAGTTTGCATTAAGTTAAATAAAGAAAAATCTACAGGGAACCAACAGTGGAGGGGATGAAGCTGAGAATCAAATCAATGATTTGGAACATAAGAGAGAAAAAAAACATTCAATCAGAAGAGCAAGAAGAAAAAAAGAATTCAAAAAAATGAGGATAGAATAAGGAACCTTAGGGACATCTCCAAATGTACCGACAGCTGAATCACAGGGGTGCCAGAAGGGGAAGAGGAAGAGCAAGAAATTCATAAAAAAGTTAAAATTTTCAAATGAGAAAACTTATTTGAAAAAATAATGAAATAAAACTTCCCTAATTTGATGAAGAAAATACACATACAAGTCCAGAAAGCACAAAAAGTCCCAAACAAGTTGGATTCAAAGAGGCTCACTCTAAGACATATCACAAGGAAAATGTCAAAAGATTAAAGATAAAGAGAGAATCTTGAAAGCAGCAGGAAAAAAGCAGGTAGTTTCCTACAAAGGAGTTCCCATAAGACTGTCAGCTGATTTCTCAAAAGAAACCTTGCAGGCTAGAAGGGACTGGCAAGAAGTATTCAAAGTGATAAAAATCAAGGACCTACATCCAAGATTCCTCTATCCAGCAAAGCTATCATTTAGAATTGAAGGGCAGATAAAGTGCTTCCCAAACAAGGTAAAACTAAAGGAGTTGATCATCAACAAGCCATTATTATATGAAATGTTAAAGGGAACTATATAAGAAAGAGAAAATCAGAACTATAAACATGAAAATGGCAACAAGTTCACAACTATCACTAACTGAATCTAAAAAAAGAACAAACTAAGCAAACAAGCAGAACAGGAACAGAATCATAGATACAGAGATCATTTGGAGGGTTATCAGCTGCGAGGGGGAAAGGGAAGAATGGGTGAAAAGGTGGAGAGTTTTAGAAGTACAAATTGGTAGGTAGAAAATAGACAGGGGGATGTTAAGAACAGTACAGGGAATGGAGTAGCCAAAGAATTTATGTGCATGACCCATGGACATGAACTGAGTGGGGAAGGAGATTGCCGGAGGGAATGGGGGTACCAGGCAGAGCAGGGCAAAGGGGGAACAACTGGGACAACTATAATAGCATAATCAATAATTTTTTAAAAAAGAATTGGAATATAGGTTCTTCCAAAGAGTTTTCTCCATCCATAGATGCCACTGGGAGGGTGGCGGGGGATGAAGCAGCCAGGGAGGCTGGGCCTCTCTAGGAGGAAGCCAAGGAGGCCTCTTGCGCTCTCCCCCAGGTCTCCCCACCCCTGGGGCAGCAGCTCAGTGCCCAGCAGTCCTGGAGGAAGCAGTGCTTGGAGAAGCAATAGATCAGTGGGTCCTGAGGCTCAGAAGCACCAGGCTGAGGGTATGCAGAACATCAAGCATGGAGGCAGCACGGAACCGCCACCCGTGATGCCCTCCTGCCTGGATACCCAAGGTGCCAACAGCAGATGGTAGAGGGCAAAGATCAGCAGAAGCCCCAGCACCATGTTCCTGGCTACACACCGTTGCAGCCCAGCCCAGCCCAGGCTTGGTAACTCCATGAGCATCTGCACCAGGATCGCGTAGGCCATGAGCAACAGTAGGAAAGGAACCACAAAGGCCACTGTGGCGTAGGACAAGCTGGCACGCCCAGCCATGCTGGAAACAGCGGACCACGCTGTGCAGCTCCTGCTCATGCAGCGAGAGCGAGGCACAGGGCAGGCGGGCAGGCCAGCCAGGCAGCAGTGCAAGGGGCATGTGTGGGGCCCCAGCTGCACAGCGTGAGGCTGGTGGCCACCCTGGGCCTCGAAGTCAGGGCACCGACCCAGCTGCAGCCTCGCACACTGCTGACCACAGAGAAAGCCACTGCCGTGTAGGTGGACAGGTAGTAGGAAACCCCAGGCGCGTGGCAGACGGCCTTGGGGAAGGGCCAGTTGGCTACTTCCAGGTATTAGGTGAGCCAGAGTGGCCATGTGAGTGTGAAAAGCACATCGGCCAGGACCAGGCTGAGCAGGTGGAGATGCAGGGTCTGGCCCAGGTGCCTGCAGCCACGGATGAACACTGCCAGGGTGGCCATGCTGGGCGGGCAGCCCCGGGGCCCAGCGCCAACGTGTAGCTGTAGCCACCATGATGCAGTGGGCAACGTCATCCCAGGGACTGCAGCTGCCACCACCCAGGTCCCCCGTACTGCTATTTATCTCGGACCTTGGACTAAGGAAAGAGGGAGGTCATCGCAGAGGCTTACTACCTTCCCCCAACCCCCGACCCCTCCTCCTCAATCCTTGCTGGGCACGTGAAGGGGGTGAGAACTGAGCTCACCCAGCACCCAAGAATGGAGAGGAAGGGAAGGACTCCAGAGTTATTTGAAGTTGAGTGGGATTGTTGACAAGCTGTGGGAAGTGAGGAAAAGGCAGAAGTCCCAGATAGCTTGGAAATTTCCAACCTGGTGCCTGGGAGGGTGGAGATGCCCCTCACAGAGGGACTATAGTTCAGATATGTGGGGGCACAGGCATGTGCAGTCAGCCCAAGCAAGGCTGAGCCACCCGGAAGTTCCATAGAGAACCCTCCCCAGAAAGAGCCCAAACCATCCAGGTCAGCAGGAGAGCCAGCAGGGCATGGATGGAGGACCAGTCTTATGATGCACTGATCCAGAGGACAGGCCTATGTACAGTGTGATCTTGGACTTGTCTTGGTAAAGGTCTTCCCCTGGAGCTTTCCTGGAGTACCTCAGAGCTGAAAAGGTTTCACAACTCTCAGGCGTTCCAGCCTGTTTCTTAACCCCTTCCTTGCCTTTTCACCACAGAGAAGTCCTGGATCTGACTCAAAACACTGGACAGGGAAGCAAAAAGAGCACAGGCCCTACACACAGATGACATGTTGTAGAATTGTGCATGAGAAACTGGTATAATTTTGTTAACCAGTGTCACCCTAATAAATTCAATAAAGCTGGAAAAATAAATAAATAAAGCTGGAAATTAAAAATGAACGAACAAAAAAACAACACCGGCCCTGGAATCAAGCAGATTCTAGATACACACATTTCCTTGCCATGTGACCTTGGGCAAATTACTCGGCTTCACTGAACCTGTCTTCTCTGCTGTAAAATGGCGATTAAAATACCTACCTCATTGTTGTTGGGAGGATTATGAGGAAACATAAGTAAAACTCCGCGCACTGTGGCTGACAGTGGGGAGGTACTTCATAACCATTAGCTCCCTTCCCCTCTAGGCAGCGCACAGATAACTGTGTACACCCACACAGGCACACACACAGCGTCAGAGACACAGACACCCTGAGAAAACAAAACAACACAGAGGCATCTGGTTGTATTCCTCTTGTCTCCCCAAGGCAGGTAAGTGCACAAGCCAGTGTCCTGTTCCTATTTTGGACACATAGACAAACTCCTAGGACGCCCCCAAACTCGGTTCCCCCAACACCAAAATTTGTACTGCAATAATTTTGCCTTTGAACCTCTAAGTTTCCAATCCTTTGTGGAACCCTGAGGGAGTGTATTCCTTTCTTGCCCTCCCTCTCAGGCCTGTCCACCACGGCTCTAGGCCCTGGCTGTCCACCCTGAACCTCCACTTGCCATCCCACCCGATCAGTCCTCTCTTACCTCTTGCTGTTCTGGCTGCTGCAGCTCTCTCTGGAGCCCTGGGACCTGGCTTTAAGGAGCTGAGACAAAACAGAATCCACTCCCACCCACACATTCCACGCCCTCCCATCAACAGATTAATCCCAGGACATGACATGAAGCTTGGGCCCAACAGCTGAAAGGGCTGGGGCCTACCCGTGGCAGCTATGAGCTGGGTTTGTGGGGTGCAGCCAGAGCCCCAAGAGGCGGGAGCATCATTAGAGGGCAAGACGGCAGGGGGAGGGAGATAGAAAAGTATAAGGAAGCCCCGGCAGCTGAATGTCATTGTGCTCACCTGATGCAGGTGTTGGCTGCAGTTTGGGGAGCACATTTCCTGGGGCCTGGCTTCTCCTTGGGCTGAGGAGCCACTGCTGGAGCTCAAGATACTCCTGCTGCTGTCAGTCCCAACTGCTCCTCCACACCAGCTGGCCAGCCCACTCCCCTAGCACCCTGTCTTTTCCTCAGCTGCTGGTTGGGCCCTTCGGTCAAGCTTAGGGGCTGAGGAATCCTGTAGCAAATAACCAGCTTACAGGCCAAGGCTTAGTAAACAAAAACCCTCAATCTAATGCCGGCTGTGAAAGGTTTTACTCAGAAGTCCTGGCTGGTGACAGCCTGGCGGTGGCATCCTAGAAGGGGTAGTAAGAGGCTGGGATGCTAGGGGTTCCAGGCTCTGCTTTCATGGGCTCCAAAGTTTTCATGCAGAGGAGCAATTCTGGAAAGCAAGGCAGACTGAATCACATTGGACAGATCATCCCATGTACTGTCAACGTGAAGAGAGCAGGGGTGCCATGCCTGCCCACTTCTGACTTTGGCAGCTTATGGAGTGGGAAGTGTGCATTCTGGAGTCAATCAGGCCTTAATTCTAGTCTCAGGTCTGACACAAAGGCATTTAAGCTTCCTGAATCCATTTTCTCATCTGTAGAACAGACCAGTATTTAATAATAGCATTTACTGAACACTTACTATGTGCCAGGCACCACTGGGAGCACTTTAACCCACTAAATCCTCACAGCAACTCTAAGAAGTATTTACCATTATTAAACATATTCTGCACATAAGCTAGTAAATGTCAGAAACCATGTTCCACCCCGCTCCCTCCCTGACCAGTGTGGGTAAATCTTAGCTAGTTTAAGTCCATCATAGGAATTCCATTCTCCTTGCTAATGATTGGTCTAGGAATGGAAATGTAACATAACCCTGACCAGTGGGATGTGAGGGGAAATCTAGGGGTCTTCTAGGAGAGCTTTCCTCTCTTTGCACCTTGGGTGTTAGGCGACCGAGGGCAGTAGCCAATAGATCGAAATCAGCAAAGTTAAAAAAAACACCAGTCCGTAATGTCATCGAAAGGCAACCAAATTACCCAACACTGAGCCTAAACCTGTTATCTCTGGACCTCTTCTGTGAATGAAAGCTTCCTTATTGTTTTGACGCTCTATATATGTAGTATGCGTGCACTACTACATACATATGCACTATTAGATGTAGATATTTGTGTGTGTGTGTGTGTGTGTCTGTGTGTGTGTGTGTGTGTGTGTGTGTGTGCGCGCGCTGAAGGCTGGAAATGTGATGGTCATGTTCCATTGAGAATTGCCACACACACACCCTCCTGACTCCCCGGGATCTCTGGGACTCCTCCCCGGCTTCCGGCACTGCTTTCACAGGTGGCATCCCTTGGAGTTGCCCACCTCCTGCCTCCGTGTAGGGGTCCAGGGAGCACTACCCAGTGTGCCGCACCTTACCACCAGAGGCTGGCAGTTTCAGGTCCTGTAAAATGACAACTCAATGCCCATCTTCATTAGCTTTGCAAATCTAAAAGGCCCAAGATAAAAAGAAGTAGGAAGGAATGTTTCTTGTGGCTCTGTTCAGAAGGGCACAGGCAGAAGCAGGCACTTATACTCTGCCATGCTCAATGTGTAAGTAATAAAACCTTAAAAACATGCATGCCTTTTGAGTCAGTGCTGCCACTTCTAGGAAAGGAAAATAAGTAGGCAAAGGTGATTTACTGTGAGGTTTGCAACAGCAAAAAAAAAAAAAATGGGAACAGTCCAAATGTTCCTCAGTGGGGGCTTCAGTCAATACATTAGTACCTCCTTGCAATGGAGTACTACACAGCCACTAACATCAACAAGGTAAAACACACACAGAATGCCACTACAGTATATTAGCTTTAAAAAACAGATAATAACAATTTATTTTAAAAATGTAAATAAAATAATTTCATTTTTCAAAAATCCATGTAAAGGCATAGAAAAATTTAAAAGGAACAGTTACACAAAGGAATTGAAAAGAGGAATGCTAGTAAATGCCAAAGAAGGCCAAGATGTTCAAGAGAGAAAGCAGGGCCAGGTAGACAAGATGTCTGTTTCAACCCTGGACATAATTTGACCCTGGATGTATTATATTGGTTACAAAGTGGTAGATTCTGTGTCCTGCCATGATCTTGCTGTGATAGTGACATGACACAGAGAAGCAAGACACTCTACTCTCACTGTACTCTCACTCTACAGTCACTCTACTCTCGTGACTGTACGTGGAGTCTTCTTCTCAGTGGGTGTGACCACCACCTTCTGAGTTCTGACTACGACCTGGCAGATATCCAGCACCAGCAGGAGCACCAGGCAGACGACAGCTGGGATGCAGGTGATCAGTGATTCTTTCAGAGACATCAAAGTGAAGATAGCCCCTGGAATGGAAAGTCAGGTCTCAGAGGTTCCCTGGGGGCACCCAGGAGATGGCAGGAGCTCAGGGCCCTCCAGCCTAGGCTGACCCACTCCAGTCAAGTCCTCCCATTAAGCACCCCCTACATGCCCCCCCCAAACTAGCTGCCCTTGTCTCCCTGGCCTCCCAGAGATCAGAAGGTTTTTGAACTAATGTAACCTCTCTCAGAGGGCAAGGAAAAAAACAGGTAAAATACAATCAAATAGGGCAGGGAGGTGGCGAGACAGACATTCTAGAACAAATTCTCCCTGCTCCAACACTTTTCTTAATCCTACTGGAGGGAAGGAGGACCAGGGGTTCATGGTAGAAGTGAAAGAAAGATCTGAAAACGAGGGAAGCTCCAGAGATGGAAAGCAAGGCAGGGGAGGGGTGGTAGTGGAGGCAGCAATGGTGACATGAGGCCAGGAGTACAGAAGAGTCCAAACTTGTCTGACCTTTGAAGCAGCAGCTGTCTTTGTACATCAGCAATACCTGGGGGCAGAGCTGCTATGAGGGGGGCCCTCCATGACTTCTTGCCTCAGGGAAATTCTCTGCCTTTCTGTTCAGGGGGCTTAGCTTCCTTGTTCCCAACTGCCAGACACATAAGTCAAGTGTCAGCTGCTACTCTGTCCTCTCATCTCAGGAGTGGGATGGGGGGAGAGCAGTAGGAGCTTTTAGGTTACAATACATCCTTATAATGGAATATCATGCAGTCAATAGAACTAATAAGGTAGAAGGTATATTTGGCATGAAATTGTGTTACAGTATATGAGGTTTGAAAAGCACCTGTCCTAGTCTGAAGACCATGGAAACAGCAGCACAGCAGGACATGCTCCTGATTCCAGAGGAACAAGGAGGAAGGCGACAGGAAAGGGGAACATAGGAACAGCCAGGTCTTCCCATCATCCTCCCTGAGAAGTTCCCCTTCCCCCTGTCCAGATGGACCCCCCTTACCCATCATGAGCACGATCAAAAGAAAGTTACTGATCTCTTGCAGCTTCGGTGGGCCCAGGGCCAGCAGCAACCCGGCCAGCAGTTCCAGCCAGCCCACAGCCACTTGGTAGCTCATGGGATCTGGCTGATAGCCGAACACCTTCAACGGGAACACCTCAGCAAACTGCACGAACAGGGCTTTCTAGGGGTGGCAGGGAACACCTGTCAGCCACTCACCAAGGTACCACTCACTGCCCAGGTGTTCCACAGGGGCATTTGGTGCCAACATACCCTTCCCCAACAAAGAGTTAGTACTCTTGGCTGAGGTCAGCCTGGAAAGGAGAGAGCCTCCCTGTGGGGCTGAGCTTTGGAATCAGTTAACAGGCTTCATGCTCCAAGGAGAAGGGATGGATGGTGATGCAGAAATGGACTGTTTTTCTCATTGGACTCTAATGAGTCCCAAATTCCAGGAAGAGGAAGCAAGGCTTGGACCTTCACATCTAGAGCCTAGGCCTTGGGAATCCACAGCTTCCCTTTTTGCCTGGCCTGGTTTCTCTTCAGGTACTACAAAGGGAATATTTGGGGTTGGGAGAGGGGATGAAAGGGCACATTGCTGCTCATTAAACAGATTCCACTTTCTACAGCATACGCTGATGCCTAGATTCTACTGTAGTAGACACAAGGGGAGTTAAGGGGGCTCACGTGGAGAGACTCATCATGCTGAGTCAGGCTCCATCCTGGGACACCACTTCACCCCATCCTTCTGGTTGGCTACCTTTGCCTGCTCCCCCACCTCAGCACTATCTCCCCTACTGAGCCATGTCAAGAAGCTCTAAGCTCTCTGACTCTGGGGATGAACTTGCCCAAACCCACTACCTTATGCCAGGACAGAAGGGGAGAATCCAGGCCTGGGAGAGGAAGCTGGCAGGGGTCTCCAAATCTGCCTTGTTTGAGAAGCTTGTTTAGTGGGCATGAGAACATGCCCACTAAACAAGATGGCCTAAGGGCAATTTCTAGGCCTCACCCTCACCCTCCATCCTCCAGAAAAGGGCTCTCAGGATTATAAATTAGGTGTCTAATCTGGGTGCTACTTCCTGTCCAGCTGTGTAACCTCTCCACTCTCAGGGCAGGTTTCCTGCCCTGGCAAGCGGGGATTAATAAAGCCCTGCTTCACGAGGCTCCCAAGAATTCAAGCAAAGGAAGGAGGGGAAAAGGGCAGGGAAGGAACTGTGTCCCTTTTTCCATTCCATATTTCTCCCCCAGGGTCCCGGAGCACTCCTCCTGCGGCTCTGGTTTTGCCTAGGCCACCAGTGCTCAGCTGGAAGGAGACGTGCCCAACCCCTTCTGTCTATGGAAGATCCACAGAACTCAGAGAAACAAGCCAGGCAGCGTCAACGTCGACGTCAAGGTCCGGTGCTCTTCCCCCACCTCTAGCACCATCTCACCCCAAGGCAGGAGGGTCAGCGGGGCACAGGTGCAGGCAGACGGGGGCGGGCCGCCGGGTGCCTGGGTAACGGCGGGGTAACCGCTAGGGACCATCCGCCCGCTACCCACGCCACGCCGCTCACCATCTGCTGCGATGCGGGAGCTGCGATCTGCTCCGAGAGCTTGGCCACCCCCGTGAGCGCGAAGAAGCCACCCAGCAGGACACGCAGAGTAGCGAGCAGGATGCGCAGAGCAGCGAGCAGGAGCGCCATGGCCACGCAGGCCCTCCGGGAGGGCGGGCTCACTCGCCCGGGTCAGGCAGGCTGAAAACCCGCCCCTGCCCCCATTCACTTCCTCCCGTCTCCAGGCTCCCAGAGGACGCTAGCTAGGGCCTCCCTTTCCTCGTCTATCACAGATGTTACCACCCTCTCTTTTGTCCCAGCACCCATTGTGGAGACGGAGGAGGGGGGCGAGGGGGCAGGGAGGATAGGAGGGGCATTTGCCGCAGATGGGAACACTGGGACCCACCTGGCTCTTAACTGACTAAATGGGTCCCAATAAATTCGGGGAAAATCTCCCAGTCAGTACTGACAGGGCGGAGTCAAACATGGGTTTCTGGACGTGGCTTGTGAAGTTCTCCCTTAGGATCAAAAGACCAGGGCTTCGTCCCCTCAAGTGCCACCCTAGCTTTGAGATCTGAGCTGTCACCTAACCTCAGTGGGACTCCATTATCTGCTTCTGTAAGTGAGGTTAATGCTGCATCAGTCCTCCTGAGTATGTAATAGGCCTAGCACAACTCCTGGCACATAAGTAGCTCAGAAAGTTATTTGCAAATTAGATTAATTTATGAAACTATTAGTAGTAAATCAAGTCATAAACTGCCTTTTACTTTGCCTGAAACCTATTTTCCCTCTAATTTCTCACATCTGAAATTAAAATATAAAAGGTGTTTGAAAATTCAGATACTTGTGATACGGTAGTAGGCAGTTAGTCATGAGCAGAGTAGATAGACCAGGCACTGGTCACCATGGACAACGGGCCAGGGCTAGGGCTCCAGGTGCCTAGCAACAGCCAAAACTGGGAACACAAGAGTTGTAGGGTGGGACTTTGCCCCCAGAGTAACAATTCCTCCCCTTGCATATCACTGGTCATGTGATTTAGCCCCTCACCATGACCTTTCATGTGGCTTGTTCTGAAGTTTGGATCCTCCCCTATCCTTTCCTCCCCTGGCATATAGCCAATCATGTGGTAGATTCCCTTAGAGGAGGAACAGGGCTCAGGACAACAGCCTCATTAGACTCCCTTGTACTACCACCCCCTTAAGAAAGCCCATATCAGATAAGCTTAGCAACAGTCTCAGGTCTGTTGACCACAGAGGCAGAGTTTTGGTCAAACTACCGATAACATCTAGGCCTCAGTTATGGTTCAGCACCAGGCCCAGAAAAGCAGCAAGGCCAGGCAGGGCAACACCATGGCTGACAGCAACTAATGATCCCCTACCTTGGTGGACCCATCAGTGAAGACACACTTGGAAAGCTCATGAATACATTGTTAAGATCCTCCCCTGAGACCTGCAGATAAAAGCCCTTAAAGACAAAGGACGCACCAAGTGTGCCTCTTCTCCCTTCCCTCTCTCTCTCTCTCTCTCTCCCTCTCTCTCTCTCTCTAGAATGACCTCACCTTTCCCCCAGACACATTTTCTCTGCCTTTCTTTGTCCTAAGCTCCAAGAGCCCTTCTTTTGCCTCTGTATCTTGCTTCCTGAGTCCATACTGCCTAGCTGGCTCACTTCTTCTACCCCTGTGACTTTAAATAAACTTTGGCATGCCTTTGAGTTCCTTGGCTCTGAATTCTCTTCTTAGACAAATTGAAAAACCAAGGTCTAACATCTGGTGCTGTTCCCCCGTTAACACTTGCAGCTGTGGGAAGAGAGGTTTTCACAGAAAAAAACCCTCCTGGCCCATCTGATCTTACCTGGAAATCTGTCTAGACCTGGATGGACAAACTGGGACAGACTGGGTCAACTATCTGGTTTTTTAACTCCCACAGCTAACAATGTTTGTTTATATTTTTGAATGATAAAAATTTTAAAGGCATCTTTTAGGACACAGGAAAATTATATTAATTCATATTTCAATGTACACAAATAAACAGTTTTATTGAAACACAGCCACACTCATTTGTCTGTGTATTGTCTACAGTTGTTTTTGTGCTGCAACTGCAGAACTGGGTACTGTAGTTGCCACCTATGGCCTGCAAAGCCTAAAATATTCACTATGAACCACAAAACTAAGTACTGTTGTTGCCACCCATGCCCTGCAAAGCCTAAAATATTCACTATCTGGCCCTTTCTAAAAAAGGTTGAAAAATGCTGGTCTAGTGAGCCAGAGAGGCCCTCTACAGGAATCTCAAACTCTCAGGCTGTTTGCATTTCCTGTTAGCCAAGCTGCTTAAATCTTTTTTTTTTTTCTACCTACCCTCAACCTGCTGAGTAGGAGGCAGGCTGGCTGCAGACTAACATGTCCCAGGTGCTTCTAAAGGCCAAGCAGTTTCAACATCCAGGTGTGCTATTTATTACATTATAAATTATGCCTTTCATTAACTATATCATGGTCACTAATCCAAATTATTTAATCACTCAATGAAACAGCTAAATTATGGTGGACTCTTAAAATTATACACAACTATGTATAAATGTGCAATGATTAAATTCCTCAACAAAAAGAAAAATTATTATTTAATCACTGAAAACATATATCCACATTAAGAAATTATATTTTAGGATACTTATACAAAATTTAACACAATTATAGAATCTAATAATATTCATTATTCTTTCTCCTTTACTAATTTTTCTATTCTTGGAATTAAAGATGTGACCGCAAGTCTTAGAGCAGGGCCAGAAACCAACAGATTTCTTTGTTTTGACTCAGTCAAAGCTGAAAATGTAGCATCACATAAATAAACAGTTGAAAAAGGCAATAAAAATGTCATTGCTCTTTCATGGAGTTCCGGGTAACTTGTCTTTGCTTTTATCCAAAACTGAGTTACAGACATTGATTTAAATACTGATTGTAATCCTAAATCCGAAGATAACTTTGTCAGTTTTTCTTCTTCAAAATCCTTCAGATTACTATTCTGGTGATTCATAAAAGGATTAATTATCCACAAATTTCCTGAACGCAAATCTTCTTCTGGTGGATAACAGTCATTGAACATTCGAGAAAGTCCTTCCAGGTGCTCAAAAACAATGCTTGCAATACTTCTCATATTTAAGCTTGATGAGTTTGAGAATTCAGAAAATGAAGGAAACATATCATAATCATTCTCTTGTGTGCGTTTCAACCACATTTTTAACTTTTCCTTAAATACATCCATTTTATTATATAAATTGAAGAGTGTGGTCATAGTTCCTTGGAGACTTAAATTTAGTTCATTTATAAGTGAAAAAATATCTGATAAATAGGCCAGCCTGGCAACCCATTCCTCATCAAGAAAGTAATTGGCCAAATCTGAATGCTTTTGATTTAAAAAAATTTCAATTTCATGTCGTAATTCAAATAATCTTGTTAAAATTCTCCCTCTTGATATCCATCGTACTTCAGCAGGAAGTGGTAAATTTACATGCTCAGACTCCATTTCTTCATACAAAATTGTTAACATACGTGAATTCAATGCATTGGTCTTTATAAAACTTAAAATCTGTGCTGACTGCAGAAGAATTTCATGCAAGCATGGAGACAACTTTTCTGCTGCTAAATGTTCACGGTGAATAAAACAATGTGTAAATGCCACTGTATTCATGGCAACTTCTTGAATTTTTGCCCTTAAACCGGAATATCTGCCAGTCATGCTTGCAGCACCATCTGTACAGAGACCAACACAGTGTTTCCAATTCAGAGATTTACTATCAATATATTTATTTATTAGTTCAAATATTTCAACACCAGTTATTTGAGAAGGCATTTCAATACAACATAATAATTCTTCTTTAATATCACTACAATCATTATCAATGAAACGAATATAGCACAGAAGAAGGGTGATATTTGAGATTTCTGAAGACTCATCTATCTGAAGGGCAAACCACTTTGACTCTGTGACTTTTTGAATCAGCTGATCTTCAATGTCTGCAGACAGTTCATCAATCCTGTGTCCAATCGTGTTATTAGAAAGAGGAATGGTTTTCACTTTGTCTCCAGCATTTGAACTCACAACTTCTGAACACATTTCTACTAAATATGGTTTAATTAACTCTTCAGTAGTGGAGAATGGCTTCTTGCTGGCAGCAATTTGGAAAGCAATTAAATAAGAAGCTTTCACAAGTGACTTTTCAACTAGTAAACACTTTTTAAAAGAACTGTTTTGACAATCCATTTCAAGAGATTTTTGTTCAAAAAAATCTACTGGTTTGTTTTCTAATTCTGAATGTTTTGTCTTTAAATGATGAGAAAGATTTGCTGGCTTCATGTTTTCAGCCGATAAGATTTCTCCACAAACAACACATTGTGACCTTGGTGGACTTGCTTTTGATCCCGGACAGATAAGGAAACCAACTTTTAAGTATTCTGCATCGTAAGTCTGTAAAAAACCTATTTTTCTTTTCTTTGCAGGTGGAGAATCAAGTTCCACATCACTTTTCCCATTAGGCACAGGTAAATCTGAATGAAATAATTTTAATCTCCATTATTTTCAAGAATAAACTATGTAATTTATATTTTTCCCCACACACTTAAAATTTATGCTTTTTTACTATTTATCAAAGTAATACATGAAAGTTTAAACACACAAATATAATACTTTCATGATGCCAATGAAAACAATTTCTCCTTTGGCCAGAGCTTGGTCACTGACTAAAGTAAAACTGTAAGATGTGGTACATGATCTAACAATGCAGTATACTCAATAGATCACTGAAATTAGGGCTGATGCCCTGGCCAGGTGGCTCAGTTGCTTGGAGCGTCACCCCAAACACCAAAAGGTTGCAGGTTTGATTCCCCATCAAGACACATACCTAGGTTGTGGGTTTGATCCCCAGGGGTTAGGGGGTACATACGGGTCCCAATCAATGTTCTCTTTTTCTTTCCCTTCCTCTCTCTCTAAAACCAGTAAACATATCCTCAGGTGAGGATTAAAAAAAAAAAAAAAAAAAAAAAACAATAAATTACTTCACTTTTAAAAAGTTTAGGAAAAAAGAAAATAAATGTTGCAAAAAGTTAACATTTGGTGAATCTAAATGAAGGGTGTATTGGTGTTCACTGTGCTATATTTTCAATATTTCTGAATTTTGAAATTTTTTCAAATTAAAGCTGAAGCAAAAAAGATTACTTATTAGTTCTAATGCCCAGTGTTAGTGAGGGTGCAGAGAAATGGATACTCTCAAAACAATGATAGAGGATAAATTGATGTAACTTTTCAGGACAGCAATTTTGCAACACATACCAGAAATACCTGGTAAGGCTCAGTGGATTGAACACCAGCCAACTGCCAGTTCGATTCCCAGTCAGGGCACATGCCTGGATTGTGGGCCAGGGTTCCCAGTTTGGGGCATGTAGGAAGCAACTGATCAATGTTTCTCTCCCTCTTTCTCCTTCCCTTCCCCTTTCTCTAAAAATAAATAAATTTTTTAAATTAAAAAAATGCTCTGAAGAAATAAAAGAAAGGCACCCTTCATAAAAGCTCATGATTTCTTTTTGAAAGACTAAGTTTTCAAATACAGTATACTAAGTGAAGTAAAACTATCATTAAAAATAAAAATCAAAAAGTGCTTTGGGCAGAGCTATGAAAGTCACTGAAAATATAAAGATAGTGGGATTAAAAGCTATAACATGGATTGGCCAACAGTTCACATCCTTTTCAAGTATGAATTCAAATAACTTTCCCAATCACCAATTCCTCAGACATGGAGTACAGCTTTAGTAACTGACAACGCAGTGTTTAAAAACAGAAAGAAAAAAAGAACTAAGGGTAAATCACTCATGTTTTTTTAAAAAATTTGTATCTTGATCATTATAATAGTTTGCCTATACATTTGAAAAACAGCAGCACACACATGTAGGTGATGTCTGTCTACATGAAATGCTTTGTGTGAACGTGGATTCAATTTAGTTATGTATAAATGAAAATTATCATAATAGGAATAAATTAGATGTTCAAAGTATGTGAGCTAAGAATTAATGAATGTCTTCACATTTAAGGAATTGTTAACTTTCTTTTCCTTTCTTAAAAAAAAAAAAAAAAAAAAAAAAAAAACAGAGAAAAGAAACTCTTCCTATGGAAAGCACAAGAGCTCGTACCTGTCTGACATTCCTTGTGTTGGGTATGAGGTTTGCAAGAGATGGCCTTGGTCTGTGTGACAGGCTTGCACAGTAATGCTTTGTTCTTTAAAAGCCTGGAGGGCTGGGAAGAAAGAAGTTTCATGGCATTTGTCTCTGTACTTCCCTAGTAAAAAACAAATTCAGAAAACAAAGAGAGATTTTTTTTTTTAGTATTTTATCATTGACAATAATTGCTATCAATTGAAAGGTAGCATATATCAAGAGAAATATAATTCCTCTGAAAGTGTGAATCCAATAACAAAAAATGACTATAGAAAACATACACTAATTCCTAATTCTTCTAATCAGTATTAGTTCCATTTACTGACTTTTAAAATTACTCTGCCTGTATTAAGTACAATCAAAACAATGAAAATAATCTTTGCTGATTAAGAAAACTGACTATTCAGAAAAATGAGATCCGACCTCAGACCATATGCAAAAATATATTCCACATCAAGTAATGCCCTCAACATGAAAAAAATTAACTTTAAATCACTGGAGAACTTTCAAATGACCAGAACAAGAAGGAATTATTCTCAAATAAAACACGAGTTAAAAACAAAGCAGAAAAAGATAAGACACATTTGACTACGTTAAATTATTTTTGTGACTAGAGGTCTTTATAACACAAAGTTGAAGGATAAGCAACAGAGTGGGAGAATGTATTTAAAACATGTTTTTTTCATTTAGTTAATATTTACTGAATGTTTACTACAAGCCAGGCACTTTTCTAAGCCCTGGGGATAGAGCAGAACACAAGACAAAGTGCTGCTCTCATGAGCCTTACATTCTAGAGGGAGGCACAGAATATAAACAAGTAAAACACATGTAATGTATAATTTTAGGTAGTGGTAAGTGCCATGGAAGAAATAAAGTAGGGTAAGTGATGGTGTGGAGGAAGGGTAATTTTGGAGCAAATATTTAAGAGAGACCTTCTGAATATTCAAAAGAGCAAGCCATGCAAAAGCCTGAGGTCAGAGGATTCCAGGCAGAGGGACTATAGGTGCAAAAGCCCTGAAATGGGAAAGAGCTTGACTGGCTTTAGGAGTATCAGCAAGAACAAGGCTGAAATAAGTAAGCGGGGGCTAGAATGATACATTTGGAGATGTAGGTAGAAGCCACATTGTTTAGGATCTGGAGGGTCTGAGTTTAAAAAAATATCAGGACTGTATTTTTAGTGTGATGAAAACCCACTGGAGGTTATGTTTAAAACAGATAATAGATGCAATAGTTTTGATTTATGTAATAATTCAAAGGCATGAAAGTATATATGTAAGAAGTAAGTTTTCTATGCCCGTCTGCCACCAATCCAGACTCTATCTTAAACACAACCCAGTTTCTTACACATTCTTCCAGAGATGATCTCTGTTGGTGATTTTCAATAAGTGTGCTACAAGAATTTTTAAAACATGCAATACCTATTTAGCCAGGCACATAGACTTCTTTTCCCTTAGACTGTGAAATAAAAATTTTAAAAAATGACACCAGCCAACCAGTGAGAATGAATAAAAATTTCACCAATTTTTTTGGTCAGAGCTGCAAAAAGTATATATTTTTTGGTGTGCTGCAAAATTTCAGTGATCAGTTCACATGCGCCATGAGGGAAAAAAAGGTTGAAAATCACTTATCTATGAAATAAGTTGCTTCTGGCTGCAAATGATATCATATTATTAGCAAGGTGCTGCACCTTGCATTGTTACTTAACAAGCTATCTTGGAGGTATACCACAAAACTCTGTATAAAGCTGCCCCCTAAAGGCTTTACACACTAAATGTACCTCAGGTAATTTGAAGTGTCTCTGCAGCTGAACATTTAAATGCTACAAATCTTTTGCTGTTATAAACAAAGCTGCAATCAATATCCTTACACACAAATTAAATCTACATGTGCTACTATATCTATACAATAAGGTCTTATAAGTACTATTTGATGGCTCAGAAGTATATTAAAATCTGTACATTACATTTTAATTATGATGGTACTGCCAAATTGCTTTCCATAGAAGTCATCAAATTAAATGACCTTCAGCAATGTATGTGAGCCTGTTTCCTAACACTCTCATCAACACAGTGTTACCAGACTTTTTGCTATTTCTCAATAAGTGAAAAATCTAACAGTGGAGTCATGCCCTGGCCAAATGGCTCAGTTAGTTGGAATGTCATCCCATACACCAGAAGGTTGGATTCTAGGTCAGGGCATGTGTGGGTGTGGTCCTTGGTAGGAGTGTGTCCAAGAGGCAACTGATCAGTGTTTCTCTCTCCCTTCCTCCCTCTAAAATCAATGAACTTATCATCAAGTGAGGATCTAAAAAAAAATTTAACAGTAGTGTCATTAGGTATTTTTCATGGTTAAGCATTATTTGCATTCCCTCTTTTGTGAACTGTCTGTTCATATCTTTTGCCATTTTCCTCTATCCTTTATGTTTTAAAAAATTCTATGCATATTTTTTGAATGGGTAATGTAACTTGTGACATAAAATTAAAAGATTCAAATTGTAAACAATGAAAAAATAAATCTCACTCTTAAAACTCTCCCTCAGTTGAGTTTACTTTCTCCACAGAGGCACCACTATGATATATTTATCGCCTGCCTTCCAGAGGTATTTTATATATACGTACAGGCATGTGTTTTGTTTTGTTTTTTTAAATAGAAATGGCAGCCCTGGCCGGTGTAGCTCAGTGGATTGAGCACAGGCCTCTGAACCAAAGGATCGCGGTTCGATTCCCAGTCAGGGCACATGCCTGGGTTGCAGGCCAGTTCCCGGCAAGGGATGCATGAGAGGCAACCATACATTGATGTTTCTCTCCCTCTCTCTCTCTCTCCTTCCCTTCCCCTGTAAAGATAAATAAATAAAATGTTTTTAAAAAAATAGAAATGGCAGTATGCTATACAGTTTTGTGTCTTTTTTTCACTTACATATGAGACTGCTCTATGCCTGTACACACATAACTGCCTCACCCTTTTTAAGCACATAGTATCCCATTATATGGGTATCACGTTTAATTTAACTACAACCCCAACAGAGCCACAATGTAAGCTTGCGCAGTGGACTCCACTTGTGAGGCCATGTGCCGTGTGACTAAGAATGCGTTGGAGAGGGGTACATTTTAGGCTCTACCCAAGAAGGGCTATTTTTTTCTAATTAGTATTGTACAATAACTCAGGATGAACTCACAGTGGCCCTGATCACTGATAAAATAACTAGGTTGTTTTCAAGTTTCTGCGACGAACAATTCTGTGCACATAATCCATTTAATAAATGTGTGATACACGAAAAAATAAATTCCTAAAAATTGAGCTCCTCAATAAGTAGTTACATTTTACATTTTAACAGGATTTAACAAAATTGTCCTCTGTAGCAGTTTTACCAACTGCTATTAGCAACATGTAAAAATGTCTTAACAGTGTTATCCATCATATTTTTCTTTGCCAGAGACAACTGTAGTTCTAACTGGCATTTCTATAATTTTGAAGACGACTATCTCTGTGAATGCCTAAAAACTATTATTTCCTAGCTATAATCATACTTCTTCTCATTCTCCCCATGGAAAATGGGTCTTTAATGATTCATAAAACACTCTTTAGGTATAAAAATAGAAAACTAGCTTTTAATGACATGAATTGCAACCTTTTTGTGTTTTCATTTGTTTTTTTACTTTGAAATGTAGTTGAAGTTCCCTAACACGTGTTTTATAGCTTCTGGGTTTTGTGGACCAGATTTTCCCCACTTCTGTATTAAAATTCTTTCCTATTTTTCCTAGTACTTTTAAGTAGTTTTTTACAATTAAGTTTTTTTCTCCATCTGGTATTCATTTAGGTTTAACTTGTGAGGTAGAAATAAATCCAACTGTGTTTTTTTTCTGTAAGTCCGCTCAGTTGTCACAACACTATTTACTGAGTAATCTAGATTTCATCTACTGACCTAAAAATGCCACTTTTATTATTTCTAAATTCCCATGTATATTTATATCTATTTCTGAATTTCCTTTCTAATGAGTTTGTCCACCTATTCACAGCTTCAGTATCAGTTTTTTTAACTATGCAACTTTATAAAATTTGTAGTTTTCCTACCATTTTGGAAACTACCTATTCCTCTTCTTTATTCTTCTTTTTCAGAGTTTCACTGAAGGTGTCTAAGCAGTGGAATCACACAACCTGATTTGTTTTAAGATCATTCTGGCGACAGAATGAAGAAACAAACTGCAAAGGGCAAGAATGTTAACAAGAAGACAGGTAGGTCATCGCAATAATCCAGAAGAAAGATGCTGGTGGCTCAAACTAAGGAGGTAGTAAGGAAGGAACACCAGAGGAAGTCTGAGAGGAATAAAAGGGTCCTGGTGTAGACGTATCCCTTGAGAGAGCTATTAATCACAGGCAATTGGACACATGAACCTGGAACTCAGAGGTCAGAGCAAAAGAAATAAAACTGGGAATCAGCCACCACATAGGTGGTGTTTAAAACTACAAGAATGTATATGAATCATGTAGGAAGCATGCAGACTGAGAAAAGGGACAAGGATGATGACTTGGAAGTTGAATAATGTATTACAAGAAGGAAGGAAAGATCAACAGTATCAAATGTTACTGAAAAGATGAGGAGAATGAAAACTGAAAATTGACCACTGAATGTGGTAAGAATGGAAACTGACAGTGACCCTGATGAGCAGTTTCAGTGAAGTGATGCAGACAAAAGCCTGACTAGAGGGAGCTAAGGAAAGATAACATAAGAAAATGGAGGCCGAAGTAGAGCCCATCTTCAGAGGAGTTTTTCCAAAATGAGAGCAGAGAAATGGAATGTTGACTAGAGGGCTATATTGTTAGAAAGGGATTTTTTTTTTTTCAAGAAGCATTACTGCATGTTTTCGTGTTGATTAAAATGATGAGTAGGAAGGGGGGTAGATCGAGCATATATAAAGAAATCCTATAAATCATTCAGAAAGACAATTCAACATAAAATATGGGGAAAATTAAAAATAGAAAATTTAAAACTTCAAAAGTTCAAAACTGAAATAAAAGCAAACTCACTAGTGAAGTGACATACAAAATAAAACAATAAGATATTACTAAACAGATTGGCAGAAAATGTTTAAATCTGACACATTAAATGATAGTGAGGCTGTGGGAAAGAAGTATAACCATAAACTGCTGATGGTAATAAAAATTGGAATGGCCTCTCTGCAGGGCAATTTAAACACTAAAAATGCAAATAGGATTTGACCCAAAAATTCCTCCCTTCCATACCTATACTAGACAAACACCGATACACCTGCCCAAGGAGATAGCTACAAGGATATTCATTGTAGCAGAGATTTTTTAAAGATTTTATTTATTTATTTTTAGAGAGGGGGGAAGGGAGGGAGGAAGAGAGAGAGAAACATCAATGTGTGGTTGCCTCTGACGTGGCCCCCACTGGGGACCTGGACCGCAACCCAGGCATGTGCCCTGACTGGGAATCGAACTGGCGACCCTTTGGTTTGCAGCCCACACTCAATCCACTGAGCTACACCAGCCAGGGCTGTAGCAGAGATTTTTAATAATGAGAAACTGGAAGCAACATAATATTTGTTAACTGGGCAATGGACAAATAAAATGTGGTACCTACATACAGTATAATACTATAGAGCAGTCAATAGGAAGGTACCAAATCTATTAGGGACACGTGGATATTTTTAAAAACAGTACTAAATATTTTCCACAAACTTGTATATATGGATGCAAAAGATTAAAAATGGTCTGAAAGGACACACACCAAACTCCTAACAGCGATTACATCCAAGAATATGAAAAGTGATTTTTTTTTTAAGAAGAACATAAAAAGGTAGGAGGAAAAAAAACACTGGGCAAATAAGCCAAATCTGTCAATGGTTGATTCTCGATGGTGGGAACACAGAAGGGCAGGAGTTGGCAAAGCATATGCCTGTGAGCCAAGTCCAGCCCACCACCTGTTTTTGTAAATAAAGTTTTATTGGAACACAGCCACTTACTGCACTGCAATGGCAGGGGTAAAGGGTTGCAACAGAGACTGTGTGGCCTGAAAAGCTAAAAATATTTACTATCTGGACCTTTATATAAAAAATTGCTGACCTTTGTACATTCCTATATCTTACCATTCCCCCAAATTTAAGACCATTTAAATAACTTGAAGGAGATTCACACTGAAGTCCCAGAGAAACAAAGAAAAAACTCTAAAACTGTCATTTTTAAAAAATTACAGAGTACTACACTATTTGTTATTATATGTTTTTAGACCAAACTGAAAATTTTGGTCAGAGCTGTTCTGTAACACAGTTTAAATGACTGGTTAAAGTGAATTATAGAAGGACTCCACACAGGAAAACATATACAGGGTGGGGCAAAAGTAGGTTTACAGTTGTGAGTACGTGAAGCAGAGTTTATTCTTGTAATATTATTTATTAATTATTATATTATTTTCCATATGAACAACTATAAATCTACTTTTGCCCCAACATACATAGGGCAGTCACATTTAAATGAGAGATATATTTCTGAAAACCCTGAACAATTTAAAACTAACAAGACTAATTTCCCCATACATATAGAGGGTGGAAGAGTAAATAAATCTTTAATATAGAATATTTTCATCATACATATTAATAATACTTATTAATACAAAGCATAATACTTTAATTATATGATGTGGTTAATAACAAAATTAATTCTGTACCAGTGATTTAGTAAAATACAATTTAATGTGATTTTAAAATATAATTTGATGTATAGTATATAATATACAAATAACTACAAAGTTAACTTAATGACAGTTCTAATGTAGTATGCTGCCTGAAAGTAATTAAATAGAAGGTGTCATTATCACCCTCCAATAACACGAATAATGGGAGAATTAAGCTGAATCAAATTAGGACAAGCTATCTTTCCACATTATAATGAAGGGTAGTCTGATTTTCTGAAAGACTTCTGCTAAAGAATGAATCTAATATGGTTTGCATTTTCTCTCATTATGGATTTCTTTCTTTTATTTTTTATTGAATTTATTGGGGTGACACTGGTTAATAAAATTATGCACATTTTGGGTATACATTCTACAATACATCATCTGTATATTGTATTGTGTGTTCACCACCCCAAGTCAAGTCTTGTTCTATCACCATTTATTCCCCATTTATCCTCTTCTACCTCCCCTACCCCCTCTTCATTATGGATTTAAAAAATTTTTATTTTATTGATTTTAGAGGGAGGGGAGAAGCAGGGAGAGATAAACATTGATTTGTTGTTTCATTTATTTATGCATTCGTTGGCTGATTCTTGTATGGGCCCTGACAAGGGATTGAATCTGTAACCTTGGCGTATTGAGACAACATTCTAACCAACTGAGCTACCCGGCCGGCTCATTGTGCACTTCTTGATATGCAAACACACTGTCCATCTTTTGCCTTGCCACCATGGAATAGCAATCCTCATCTAGATCACCTTCTTCAAAAATAGCACCGTTGCTGAAGTAAGGTCAAAAGCCTATGTCAGTTACTTCACTGTTGGTTGATGTACTGAAGGCCCAGGCTAATTGCTAGGGCCCTCTTCCTATTACCTTTTTCTTTTTCTTTCCTTCTCTTTCTTTCTTTTGTTGCTTCCAAGATGGAAAACAAATGTTTTGAGACACATTATTAGCCATAAGAAGTCACAAAGCCCCTATCACTCCCCCGCTCCCCGTATACAATAAAGATGAAAGAAACAGCTTGTAAAGAATTTCACAAATGACATCTAGATGGTCTGAGTGAGAGCAATTAAATTTTTAGTTCCAAAAGTAGAGAAATCCTATTGTTAGATTTCAACTAAAATAATTAAAACTGTAGGTAAATGGGCTACCATCATGAACAACACAGTAACTATCTGGACCAAAAAGCTTATGACCAATAGACTGTTTCAGCAGAAACAAATGGTCATTGATGTCCTTCACCTTGGCAAAGCAATAGCACCTGAGACAGAAAGGTATGAAAAACTAGCTAAAATGTGCAACACCACACCAGACATCATCTTTGTGTTTGGATTCAGAACCCTTGCAAGACTTGTCCTATATGTGCAGAAGACCTCAAGGAAACAGAGAGAGGAACACAAGAACAAAATGAAGAAAGTCGGGGGCGCTGCAAAAACCAACATTGGTGCTGGCAAAAAGTGAGCTGGGGACTGGACAAGAAAAGATTCTTCAGCTAGTTTATCTGTGGTGATTATGCAGATTTTTCATGAGAGAATTAACAAACTAAGAACTTTAAAAAAAAAACCTGTAAGCAAGCTAAAGAGAATCCTATCACCTTGTGCTCTTCTTGGACAGGCATGGTGCATTTAATCCAAGTCCATTTCCCCAAACGCTCACAGCCTTGGGATGCCTTCAGACTGGGAAAAGATTTCTTTCATGACTCTCACTGTAGTCATGTGCAAAATGAAGGTGATAGCCAAAGGCCCCCAAACCAGACTCTCTTTCAACCACTCCTCCTTTAGACAATTTGTCAGTGTCCTGAGGTCACAGAAATCAGACATGCAGCCCTGAAATCCCTTCAGGAAGGAGCTGCTATAAATTTTTCTTAACTAGCTAAAGGTCCCTTTGAAAGACAACTTGGAATATAGCATGTCCAAGTGCCAGTGGGGATTGATGAAACCCTCCTCTAGGTTTGGCTCCAATAGTTCTTTGGCAGGGCGGTAGATGCATGTCCTTCACAAGAATGGGGTGGTGCCCCTCTGGATTGTTCTTTTCTCCTTTACCTGCTCTTATTCTAAGCTCCTAGAGAAAAAACAAGTGAGAATTCTGGGATCTGCTTTCCTCTGTCACCTCCAGATTTCTGGAGGTGTTCGGGGAACTCACTGTAGAGTTGAAAAAAAACTTGCTCAGGAGACCCAGCCTGCTCCTCCTCCCAGCTGGCAATGTCATTGCTGCTGCTGCCCATGGAGGCGTAGCTAGAACGCTGGGACTGCTGATCCAATAGCCAGCGTAGTCACACCAAGGACTACTGTTCAAATATCCATGTACACGGCATAGTCAATGAGGAGGGCAGAAGGCTCTGGAACTGTTAAAAGTTTAAGTGGGACTTCCAGTCAAGATGGCAGCATTGGCAGACATGGCTGGCCTCCTCATACAACCACACCAAAATTACAATTAAAATATAGAACCACCGTCCTCAGAACTGTCAAAAATCAAGTTGAATGGAAGTCTGACAACTATAGAATTAAAAAAACACATCCATCTAGACTGATAAGAGGAAAAGAGACAGAATAGGCTGGTCCCACATCCAGGTGTAGTGAATAAAAATTTGGGAGGGATATCTTGGGAGTGAGGAGTCCAAGACACACACCAGGCCCCTCAGCCCAGTGTTCCAGTGCCTGGAAGAAAGTCCCCATAACTTCTGGCTGCAAAAACCAGTGGGGATTAAATCAGTGGAAGAAACTTACTGAGTCCCAAGCAGTTCCTCTTAAAGAACATGGACTTACTCAGACTCATTCTTGGAGCTCCAAAACTGGGGTAGCAGCCTGAAAGGCACCAGTGGCATACAGGAAGAAACTGAAGTATCTGGCATCAAAGTGAGAGCTGGGGGACAGCTTTCTCCCAACCAGAAAAGTAGGCAGAGGCCACTGTCCCTTTTCTGAACCCTCCCCCCAAGCCACAGAGCTGGCAGGCAGGTGCCATATCTGAGACTCCATTAACCTGGCTAACACCATTTTGCCCTACCCTGGAGATGCCTGAGACCGCATCCCACCCAACTTATGGGCCCACCAAGCTGTTAACAGTGACTTTTCCATATGAATGGCTGGTCTTGGCTCATGTGTCACAACTTCCTAAATCCTCTCAAATAAGCAACAGTTGGCCTCACTGAGCCCCCAGCCCCTATACCTCTTGCTAAGTGGCCCCAGGCCTGGCACTAGCAGCAGCCAGCTTAGATTCACAGTTTGGCTTTGCCTGGGAATTTCCAAGCCCAGCACAAGTAGCAGCCATCTCAGATTGCTTTACAGCTTATGGAGGGTGACCCCGGGCAGAACACAGGTGGGGACTGACCTTGGCCTGCACCTCCTGAGAAACGCCAGAGCCTGCACACACAGTGGACAGCTATACACAACATGCCGGAGCACCACCACACTGTCCCTGAACAGCTGATTCTCCATGGAGGGCCAAGGTTGGTGCTAAGTGGTCACAGCCAGTCCTTGTAGCTGACTGGCCTGGGTAAATCCCTTGCATTGACCTGCCAACAGCAATCAAGGCTCAACTACAAGAGGAGGGGGTACTCAGCCCACATAAAGGGTGCACCTGTGCCACTAGACCCTACAGGACACCCACTACATTAGGCCATGCTACCAAGACAGGGAATAATAGCATAGAAACAAACACAGGGAGGCTGCCAAAATGAGGAGACAAGGAATTATATAGCCCAAATGAAAGAAGAGATCAAAACTCCAGAAAAAGAACCAAATGAAATGGAGATAAGCAATCTATCAGATGCAGAGTTTCAAACAGTGATTATAAGGATGCTTGAGGAACTTAGTGAGGACCTCAACAGCATAAAAAAGATCCAGTCAGAAGTGAAGGATACACCAATTAAAATAAAGAACAATTTAAAGGGAAACAACAGTAGATTGGATGAAACCAAGAATCAAATCAGTGATTCAGAATATAAGGAAACCAAAAACAACCAATCAGAACAATAAGAAAAAAGAATCCCCCCAAATGAGGATAGTATAAATAGCCTCTGGGACAACTTTGAGCATTCCAACATTTGCATCATAGGGGTGCTAGGAGAAGAGAAAGAGCAAGAAATTGGAAATCTATTTGAAAAAAGGATGAAAGAAAACTTCCCTAATTTGGTGAAGGAAATAGACATACAAGTCCAGGAAGCACAGAGAGTCCCAAGCAAAATGGATGCAAAGTGGATGTATACAAAATGGATGCCAACTCCAAGATGCATCATAATTAAAATTTTAGCCAAAGGTTAAAGGGAATCTTAAAAATAGCAAGAGAAAATAAGTTAGTTACCTACAGGGGAGTTCCCACAAGACTCAGCTGATTTCTCAAAAAAAACTTTGCAAGCCTGGAGGTACTGGCAAGAAACATACAAAGTCATGAAAAGCAGGGGCCTATAGGCAAGATTGCTCCACCAGCAAAGCTATCATTTAGAATCAAAGGGCAGATGAAGAACTTTCCGGACAAGGTAAAAAGCTAAAGGAGTTCATAACCACCAAGCCATTATTATATGAAATGTTAAAGGGATTTACTTAAGAAAAAGAAGATCAAAAGTATGAACAATAAAATGGCAATAAATACATATCTATCAACAAATGAATCTAAAAGCAAACTAAGCAAACAAAAAGAACAGAGACCAAATCATGGATACAGAGAAAGTTTTGATGGTGCCAGAGATGGCAGAGGGGTGTGGGGAAATGGATGAAGAGGTGAGGGGATTAAGAAGTACAAATAGGTAGTTACAGAATAGCCATGGGGATGTAAAGTACAGTATAGGAAATGGAGTAGCCAAAGAACTTATATGCATGACCCATGGACATGAACAATGGTGTGGGGATTGCATGAGGGAAAGAGGAGTGCTGTGTGGATGGGGATCAAGGGGGGGGCAGGGCAGAAATTAGGACAACTATAGTAACATTATCAATAAAATATAATTTATTTAATTTATTTTTAAATAAAATATAATTTTAAAAAACCAAAAAGTTTCAGTGAGATGGGCTCCTCCTGGGAGAAAGTGACTATGGAGACCTCATCCATGTTGGGCAGGTCACGTCCTAAAGAGATGTGCTCTGTCACTACCTCCCCTTCTCCAGGCTTTTCACTTTCTAAATGAGAGTCAGAGTCATCCAAAAACACTACGGGTGGAGAGAGTGCATCAGTAACTGTCCTTCCATCACCAAGTGGCTTCTTGCTGAGTTTCTCCGAAGGATGCATCATCACTCTCCTGTCACAGAAGCTGCTTCTCTCCAGCACAGCCTTTTTTTTCCTTTCACTCTGATCTCTGGGGCTGACTCTCTTTCAGAGGGGCAGACACAGTGATACTTTTGGCTGGTCCTTCCCTGCAGCTGGAACGCTCTCCTGTGTTTGGTTTTGCCCTAGGGGCAGTATCTCCCTTCCCTTTTGGCATGGAATTTCCCAGAATGCGGTGGATAGCCTTCAGACAGATCATCATAGAAGCTTGCTCTCACAGACTTTCCCTCTTCCTTTTATGAACCTTGTTTGGGTCAATTTTATCATTCTGAGCTCAAGAGTTCATGGAATTACAAGAACTATCTTTGGAATTAACCTTAAGGCTGCAGGTTTTCTCCTCTACAAATGCCATTTCTTCTAGAGAGGAGTTGGCAGGGCAGAGAGGGGATAACCCTGACAAAAGAAACAATGTGCTCTGAATCAGGCAGCCACTGGGAGCAGCCCCGTCCACACCTGTGCCAGAGGAATGGGAACAAGATGCGGAGGAGGAACTTTTGCAGCAGGATGAGTCCCAGGACAAACCTCGCTGTGCAGGCCATATCATCCTCCTTCCAGGTTTTCAGGTACTTGAGGCTGCTTACCCCTCCAGAACTCAACACAGAGCTATGGGCTGGCCATCTGGAGGGTGCCCCATCATTGCACTTGCAGGAACACCCTTCTGAGGTGCTGCTCCAAAGGTACTTGACCTTGGGCAGCTCCACCATTGGCACCTTTCCTCTTTCTTTCCACTGTCCATCACAGTTCTCTAGATTTCAGAGATGCCAAAACACTTTGGAAATGTCAAAATGCTGCAAAATTTACTAAAGGCTTCAGTTAGGTTTCCAAGCCTACAATGTGTTTCTGCGATTACCAAACACTCCAGTTTACACAGCAATACTTCAGAGATATCAAAGCACTTCAAAAGACAACAAGTGCTTTAAGGTCTATACCTGGCAGCCAGAGCCGCAGCCCGTGGGCAGGCACGCAGCCCGTGGGCAGGCACGCAGCCCGTGGGCAGGCACGCAGCCCGGGGGGCCTGGGATGCAATGGCCCACAATGCAATGCAGTACGTGGCCCTTCCTGCTCCCACAGCCCTGCCAGGAGGGGCCACCTTTTCCATCCCTTTGCCACAACAAACCTGACTGCCCAACTCCCCAACCACCCCAATCCTACAGCCACCATCAGAGATCTGACTCCATGGGACCTTTATTATTCTAATTCTAGCAAGGCTTCCTTCATTAATTCATGGGGATCAAACCAAGCAAAATTTCAACATCCATTTCAACAACCTGTACGAACTTACCACTTTCTTTACCACCTTCACATTCTTTATTAGCAGGGGTTATGTTGTCTTCCAAGTTAAAGCCTCTTTAAATTATGGTAAAGCTGAAATGTTTTGATAGCTTTGGAGTTAGCAGGTATGGCTTGCCTGCTCATGTTTATATCCTTAATACCTTGGTGGGCTTTAAAATTGGAAAACCAGGGCAGGCTGGGTGGAGAGGGGCAAAGAAGGAAAAATTGGGACAACTGTAACAGCATAAACAATAAAATATTTTTTAATAAAATTAGAAAACCAGCTATGACTTGTAGTAAACAACGTATTTTTTTTCACTTGCCAGCTCCTTTCAAATCATCAAAAATACTTCATGCCCTGACTGGGTGGCTCAGTGGATTGGGCGTCATTCTAAAAATGTAAACGTCACCAGTTCAATTCCAGTCAGGACACATGCCTGGGTTGCCGTCCAGGTTGCCAGAAGGGGGCATGCAAAAGGTAACCGATTGATGTTTCTTTTGCACAATGATGTTTCTCTCCCTCACTCCCTCCCTCCCCCCCTCTAAAAATAAATATCTCTAAAAAACTACTTCATGCCTTAGCATAGATGATAGCTTGAGCTTAGGAATGCATTATGTCAACACTGACCTTATAACCATGTTGCCAGGATTTTATCCATTAATTCCATTATTCTTGCCTTGTTATAAGATCATTTTATGAACTAAAGGGTGTACCTACTTTACTGATGCTTTGGTTTTTATGAACATTATCTCTAATATTCTTCAGGATGCACTCTCCTAAATTAACAGGATGAGACATCACAGCAGCAGTCTGGCAATCAATCTTCACAGAGTTTTATCACATTTAACTTCTGTTCCAAATTTATTAAATTCTGGGCACACTTTTTAGCACTAGCACCACCATATAATGAATCTGAATGACAGTTATTTGATATAAAAAATGATTTTGAATTGTATCAAGAGCAAATGTTAAGAGAGCAACCCACAGTCACCAGAACACATTAACCTAAGATCTAAGACATTAGGTTCATGTGATATTGATAAAGAATGATGAGAATTTTGTTTTCCTGCTAAGTGATGCTGACATAAGACAATAATGACATAGTTTGTAATCCTTTTAGCCTGCCAGATTTGAAATTATGCATTTCTTCAAATTTTTTTTAATTTGGGGAAGCTTTATAATATTTCAAATTTGAAACACAAAGTGGGGATTTAAATCTTTTTACTTTGCACTATTTTCAGCATGGCATAATTCAAAGATGCATACAATGACACTATACTGAACTTCTTCAAGAGACTTTCCAGTATAAAAGAAAATTACTTGAAAGTAGTAAAAGAGAAAAATAAGTAACAGATGGAATTAACAAGTATTTAAAGAAATTAAGGCACCAGACACAAATAATAAATCAGGACTGCATTCTTATTAATAATGTAATTTTAAGATTTGAAAACAAAAATTAATGCATAATATATTATTCCACTTTTTTAAAGACTAAGCTGTAAACAGAAATGTACTCATATATATATATATATATATATTAGAAGGCTATATCCAAAATGAAAATAAAGTGGCATTATCAGGCAAATACTAACAATAAAACTTACATCTTTGATGATTTTTGCAGCATCTGTAGTAACTGCATCTGTTAAAAATTAAAACATACGTTATTATCCACAGAATATACAAAAGTAAACACCGAAAGCAAGAAGTTACTTTCCCTCACTAAGGTGATCTAGAGCCTAGCCCAAAACTTCTCAAATATGGTCTAAAAATATTCAGCCTCAGTATCACCTGGAGTTCTTGGTAAAGGTAAGGATTCCTGAGCTGCAATCCCCTCCTACTATATTAGAATCTCTGGTGGTAAAGGCAGCTGTATTAAAGTATTAAAATTATTTGGATTCTTAAAAATATAAACTATATATGCCACTTCCTTCCCAATCCATTCCAGCCAGCTTGCTACCCACTTCCCTCCAGGACAGAGGAGCATGTTTCCTCATATAAGTGTAAATAACAGTGAATACTAACAGCTACAATAACAGCTACACATACTACACAATCCTCATTTCCACAGTCTAAACAAATGCCTTTATGCCAAGTCATACCTTTTAAACCACTGTTAGTGTTCCCTGTGGACTGGGAAGGAGATACTTCTGCTAATGACACCACACAGGTTATAACTGGTGTTGTATTTGTCTTGGCAGAAGGGAGCTCCACTGAAGCAGTTGGTGCCTTAGAAATACTCACTGCTTAAAATAAAAAGGTAAGATCTAGTATAAACAAAAGGGTCACACACAGAGAAAAACCATATTAACAACTAAATTTTCAAGATGCACTGCAAATATCTAACTCTGTATAATGTTGGGTTGGCTGATACTTGTCAGATTAGTGTTCATTAGGACTTAAAGAGAGGCTGGTTCTCTAAAATTATAAACTTCAATGATATTTAACAGGTAAAAATATAATGTACTGCTTTCAGGGTTAGCTGGGCTTTTCCATTCATGAATATTAAAACTTCTACACCTATGCTGCTACAAATAAAAATTTAACATGACAATTTTTATAAATAAGTTGGTGACATAGGTGTAAATAAGTTTTGGCCCATCCACATAGGAACGCCAGTTTTGTTAACCTACATTACAGAATGAAAATTCTACCACCTGCCTTATCTCAGGGAATGGACAATAACAAACAAGATTAGCTAGAAGGCATATCTGGATGATGATTAATAAGACTGCAAAGGCGAAGAAGAGCCAGACTATAAGGAGCCAAAGCACATGGAATCTGTCAATTGAGCAGCACTCCAGGCTTTGATCAGAGAACATAATGTCAAACATTTTTAATCTAACTCAGAGAAGTCCTGCTTCAGGGAACTACTTTAAAAACATGCCATCTATCTATCTATTCATATGGATATTTTGACCACATTAGCTGTCCTACTTGCAAAATTATTTTATCCTTAGCCAAGAAAAACATTGCTACCCATGAAGAACTAGTCTACTTTATTTTCTGATATAATTAATGTGTTGTTCTTTCTTCCTTGGCTACAAACAAGCTCTGGATCAAATCTTACCAGTCACAGAAACTATATTAACACACTTATATCCTCTCCCTTTGCCTGCCCTAATTTTCTATTTTTATTTTTAGTTTATTAACTGAATAGCATCTATCCCTAGTGTGGCTATTTATATATGGATAAAATCAATCAAAAGCAATCAAATCTAATTTTCCTATAAAATTAGTGCTTCTACATTTATTATTCTTGGTATTTGATTATGACAGCAAAAAGGATCAGGATTAATTTTCCCTCAAGGGCAATCTTTAAGGATTCTTACAGGAAAGTTTAAAGAAATTCAGGCTATCTGAATCCAGTGAAATTTTGTTTTTATTATATTATTTACAACTGCGTATGCTGATATTATATCCTAGCACTGACATAAAGATCCCATTAGCCAAATTTAATTTTACCTTTACTCTGGGAATCAGGGTCATTTGTAGTTCGCTGATGACAAAACTCCAAGACACAAAATAGATTACAAAAATGTTTGATGTTTCCTCGCCATTTTATGGACTCATTTAGCTTACCCTGTCGTTTACAAGCATCACACTTGGCCATCTGAGAAAGAAATGTAAAAGAAGATAGGCTTAAAACAGTAAAATAATAAAAAGATAACATTATGAGTCAGTTGAGATCACATAATATTTCTACCAATGATACATCCAATAAGGGGTTAATATCCAAAATTTATAAAGTACTCAACACCAGAAAAGCAAACAATCCAATTTAAAAGTGGGCAAAGAACCTGAGTAGACACTTCTCCAAGAGGACATAGAGATGGACAATAGACATATGAAAAGATGCTCAATGTCACTAATCATCAGTAAGATATCACCTTGCACCTGTTGGAATGGCTATCATTAATAAAACAACATTCAAGTGTTGGTGAGGATATGGAGAAAAGGGAACCCTTGTGCACTATTGGTGGGAATGCAAATGGAAAACAGTATAGAAGTTCCTCAGAAAATTACAAATGGAACTGCCTTACGACACAGTGATTCCACTTCCGGGCATTTATTCAAAGAAACACAAGGTACTAATCTGAAAGAATATATGCACCCCTATGTTCATTATGGCATTATTTACAATAGCCAAGCTATGGAAGCAATCCAAATACCCATCAACAGATGAGCGGATAAAAAAGCTGTGGAAGATACATGCAATAGAATATTACTCAGTCATAAAAAAGAATGGAATTATACCATTTGTGGCAGCATGGATGGACCTAGAGAATATTATGCTAAGTGAAATAAGTCAGAGAAAAATGAGTATCATATGATTTCACTTATATAATGGAATCTAAAGAACAGAACAAATGAACAAAATTGAAACAAACACATATATAGAGAGAACAGACTGATGATAGCTAGAGGGGAGGGGTGCTGGGGGACTGGGTGAAAAAGGCAAAAGGATTAAGAAGTGCAAAATACTCATGGAGATATAATATACAGCATGGGAATATAGTAAATAATATTATAATAACTCTGTATAGTGCTAGGTAGGTACTTGAAATATCAAAACACTTTATAAAATATATGATTGTCTAATGACTATGTCATACATCTGAAACTGATACAAAATAGTATTAAATGTAAACTGCAATTGAAATATAAAAAATATATATTGTGGTTAAAAAGATATATTCTTGGTCTCAGTCACCATAGGTAGATACGCCTCACCTCATTACACAACTGTAAGAAGGAATACAACTAACTTAGAAACAAAAAACACCCAGAACTGCCAGAAAATTACCCAGAATTGTAAAGAAGTCAGACAACCAAGGATTTAAAGAAGCTATATTCATCCAGATGGGTAGGAGGGGCAGAGATGGGGAGATGAGGTAGTGAGGACTCAGTGTGGCGACAGGCAGCTGGGGGCAGAGAGGCAGCAAGGAAGTGGCTGGCAGGACAGGCAGCCACACATTCACATGTGGTGGATAAAAATCAGGGGGACACCTTGTGGGCAGTGAGCCCCACCCCAGGTCAGACTGGGCAGCCCAGGCCTCCAGCACCGGGAAAAATAAAGATGCATAACTTCTGGCTATAAATCCAGTGGGGGTTAAGGCAGCAGAAGAAACTGCTAGTACATACACAAACCCACCCACCCTGGAAACCACAACCAGGACAGCAGCTGAAGGGGTACCAATTGCATGCGGGAAGTGGGTGAAGTGACTGGACATGGGGGTGAGGGCAAGGCAAGCCCCCAGAAGTTAGCCAGCAGCAGCACTGTCCCCTTCGACCCTTCCCATGCACACATGGAGCCATGGTTGCCCCGCCCTGGCAAATACCCAAGGCTACACCCCATACAAGTTAACAGGTGCGCCGAAAGGGAATCAAAGCAGCTCTACCTAGCACAGACACAGGGAGGCTGCCAAAATCAGGAGACAAAGAAATATGGCCCAAATGAAGGAAGAGAACAGAACACCAGAAAAAGAACTAAGCTATGAGGAGATAGACAACCTATCAGATGCTGAGTTCAAAACACTAGTGGTCAGAATGCTCAAAGATCCCACTGAAAACAGCAAAAGCATAAGGGAAGAAATGAAGGCTCTACTAAGGGAAATCGAGAAAAATTCACAGGAAACCAACAGTAAAGGGAAAGAAGCCAGGATTCAAATCAGTGATTTGGAACATAAGGAAGAAATGAACATTCAACCAGAACAAAATGAAGAAACAGGAATTTTAAAAAATGATGAGTTTAAGAAGACTCTGAGACATCTCCCAAGGAGTCAATATCCGAGTCACAGGGATGCCAGGAGAGGAGGAAGAGCAAGAAATTTAAAACTTATTTGAAAAAAGTGAAAGAAAACTTCCCTCATTTGTCAAAGGAAATAGACATACAAGTCCAGGCAGCACAGAGAATCCCAAACAAGTTGGATCCAAAGAGATCTTCAACAAGACACATCATAATTAAAATGTCAAAGGTTAAAGATAAAGAGAGGATCTGAAAAGCAGCAAGAGAAAGGCAGACAGTTACCTACAAAGGAGTTCCCATTAAGACTATCAGCTGATTTCTCAAAAAGAAATTTTGCAGGCAAGAAGGAAATGGCAAGAACTATTCAAAGTAACGAAAAGTAAGGACCTACAACCAAGATTACTCTATCCAGCAAAGCTATTATTTAGAATTGATGGGCAGATAAAGTGCTTCCCACGCAAGGTAAAACTTAAAGGAGTTCATCACCACCAAGCCCTTACTGTATGAAAGGTTAAAGGCACTTACTTAGGAAAAAGAAGATCAAAACTATGAACATTGCACTGGCTGGTGTGGCTCTGTGGATGGAGTGCCCGCCTGAGAACCAAAGGGTCACTGGTTTGATTCCCAGTCAGGGCACATGCCTGGGTTGCAGGCCATGTCCCCAGTTAGGGATATGCAAGAGGCAACCACACATTAATGTTTCTCTCCCTCTCTTTCTCCCTCCCTTCCCTGCTTTCTTAATAAAATAAATAAATAAAATCTTTAAAAAAAAAACTACAAACATTAAAATGACAAAAAATTAAAAAAAAAATAAAATGACAACAAACTCACAACCATCTCAACAACTGAATCTAAAAACAAAAACAAACAACTAGAACAGGAATAGAATCATAGGTACAGAGATCATTTGGAGGGTTATCAGCTAGAAGGAGGAAAAGGTACAGGGAACAAGAAGCATAATTGGGTAGGTAAAAATTATACAAGGGCAGGTTAAAAACAGTGTAAGGCAACAGAGAAGCCAAAGAACTTACATGCATAACCCATGGACATGAACTAAGGGGGGATCGTTGGAGGGAAGGTGGGGACCAGGCGGGGGGCAAAGGGGGAAAAATTGAGACAATGGTAATAGCATAATCAATTAATTACACTTTAAAAAAAGAAAATATATATATTCTTAATTGTTTCATATAGATATGCTCAACTGAAAAAATATAAAAGTTGATCTCCTGTTTTCTAAAATTACCAATGAAGAAATCTAAACATAGGTTCTGTCTTTCAAAGATTAAGAGGCAGCATATTAAGATAGGAAGAATATGGGCTTTGGAGTCATAAAGACTTTGATTCATTCAACGATTATCTAATGAGGTATCTTGAGCACTAAGATAGGTCATGGTCATATTAATATAACTATGAAAATGACATACCTCTCCCGAAGATTTTATCTTGGGGGTTAGGGAGACAAGTAAACAGATGACTTCACTGGAGTGTTATAGGTGCTGTCTAGCTTCATCTGTCAGTTTCTTTAAGGACATGTTACTCTTTTTCTTTATTTATAAGCTGGCAATAATATTCCTACCTCCTAGGATTCTGGTGGGGATTAAACACTTATGAAGCACTGGATTGGTTTTAGTGGTTCAATTAACCATAGCTTTCATTGTTAGCCTTTCAAAAAAGTAATTTTTTTAAAAAAGGAGGTCTGTCATAGTCATTTGACTCATGAAATAAGAACAAGGCCTGACTTCAAATTCCTCAGAGTAACTTTCTATATGACAGTCTTAAGGCAACTTAACTATATAAAGTTCTAACTTGAAAAAACTCCTTATAAGAAAGCAAAATTTAAAAGGAACATACCCTTAAATAACAACAAAGACTTCAGAAATTCTATATTCTTTAGCCCAAAGAGTTCAAGTTTATAATCAACAGAATCTTGCTTCAGGAACCCACAGTTTATTTTACCCAGTTCTAAACACAAAATTTTATTCACATAATCTGAACACACTTTAAACAGAAAATAACTTTTACAAACTTCAGGAAACCAAAAGGTATATTATATTTACCTGATAAAACAGAACTGTATATTTGGACATGCAATCTTCACAACAAAACTCTTCTAACTTGCCCTCCAATCGATTTTCTACCAAATTAGGGGATGTCTGTGAACAATAACTGCACATCCTACAGTAGTTTCCCCACAGTTCTCCAAAGTCACGAGCGGATAGGTATTTGCAAACTAAGAACCAGAAAGGATGAAAGGAAGAAACATCAAATTTACATTAACTTGAAGGAGATAAAGTGAGACTCTAGTTTTAGATGCCAACTTTAAGTTAATTCTTAAATACTGGACACTTATTTCCCTCTATGTTAAAGGACAGTCTCTATATTCACAAAACAAACTCATATCACCTTTTACATATACTCTGAACATTAGGCCATCTATATACAAAAACATATGTGGTATGCAAGTTTCTTAAGCCAAGAAGCCATAACTGCTTAAGTACTTTCTTCACAAACAGGCAGAAAAAGAAAAAGATCTCTGAAGTCATAGCTCTACTTATAAAGAGATTTTTTGTATTTTATATGAGGGGTTCCCAAACTTTTTGGCACCAGGGACAGGTTTCCTGGAAGCTAATTTTTCCACAGACCAGGGTGAGGAGGATGGTTTCAGAATGATTCAATCACATTACATAAAATCTTACCTCGTGCTGTGTGGCCCGGTTCCTAAGAACCATGGATCCCAGGGTTTGGGGACCCCTGCTCTATACTAATATCATCAATCTAATATTTCAAAAGTTTTTCTTTACTGAGATTATTGTAACATTTAAAAAGGTAAACCTTAAAGTGAGTTAAATATAATTCAAAAGCTTCAAATTACACTTCATAAAACAAAAATTTCTTAAAATTAATTGTGGATTAATAGCCCACTTCATAATGACTATTTGATAACAACCACATGCCCTGTGGATAAAACTGAACTTTTTTCTTTACCTTCACTACAGAATGGCTTATCAACCCCTGAGAATCGTACAGTCTCCTTTATAATTTTCTGTAGTTTACAGTAGTCACACATTGCTATAACTTTATTTTTCTTTTTGTAGTCATCAGAGCAAGTCTTGCCACAAAACAGAAACATCTTACCCTGTAGAGAAAGAATAATCATTAAGACCTAATTAAACAGTTGCTTTATCTTTAAGATATCCTTTTCCTTCTCATTTCAAAGCAAATTAAGTAACTGTCAAAGATGAAGACAAAAATGCTTTTATTGGATAAGATTTTATTCAATCTCTTTCACCATCTCTCTTTACCTTGTAGAAAAGCAGGTCTGGTTTTGTGGCAAACAGATGGTTACAATGCTGACACTGGAGTTTAACAACTGCACGGGTTGAAGCAACTTGCTGGGAGTGTGCAGGAAGAGGCTGAAGACCAGCTGCAACAGAGCCAGTGATGGGGCTGGGGGAAACTCCGGAGGTGTTACCTCCTCCTGCTGACGCTGTTGACCGGGACAGTGGGCTTACTTGGCCCTGAGACAGTGGCACTGCTAAAGAGTTTGTTCCTTTTGGCTTGTTAAATACATTCTAAATGGACACAAATAAAGCAAAGATTTTTAACAACTGAGAAATAATGGAACTTGGTGATTTTCATTTTCTCATTTTAATAAGTTAACTCCCATACGACATTTCTTTAAAATGTATGAAGTGGTACACAGAAGGAGTTGAAATGGCATTACTTCCAGAAAAGAAGGACTGAGAAATGTAAGCTTTCCAGACAAAGACCTCTAGTACATATGACCCTAATTAATTAGAGCAGGTCTCTCCTTTCCACCAAGATCCCCCTCCATCTACACTCCCATCACAGCCAGCCTCTAATGGCTATGAAGAGCACAGTGGCCACCAGCAGTGTCTTTCTCCCTACTACCAGGGCACTGCATCAGACATCATCCCACCCTGGAGGATCACTAAACTCCCCTTTCTCTGAGAGTGAGGACAAAATGTGGCAAGTACGGGCTTACAACTCCATGCCAGGAGATATTATGTGTCTGGCCCAGGATGAGAGGAAGGCACACATGAACACATCACCTTATCACATATCCAAACCATATTCTAGCTTCCACAGTTGAACAGAATTTTTTTCTAACTTAATCTTTTTTAAGTATGGACCTTTGGCAGTGAACATTTTGCCACAGACCAATGCCTAAGAGAACTGCAGGAGTAAAATACCTTAGGCCATACCTGGAAAGCCACAACACAACTGGAGCTGCAGAAGCTGTATATAGTTCCATTGGACATAGCTAAGTGATACTGAGGGATTGCTGAGGTTTTACAACTATGACACGAAACCTGGACACCTTGGTAACCAAAAACAGAAACCAATGAGTAAGTTACACAGATGGACAAATAATCCAAAAATGTGTTAAAATAAAAACACAAATAATAATATACATAACAAAAATCAAGGAACTTTATAATATCCTGTAAAGTTAACTACAACTTCCTCAAGTCTCATTTACACAAAAACTAACTTGAAACTTATGTGGGGTTTTTTTCTTTTCGTATATGAAACTTAAAAAAAAAATCTCAACCAAGGAAGTCTGTGAAAAACTATTTTCACTCAAAAATCAGTTCTCTGAAAGTAAAACAATCTTGTGTCTTTTTTTAACCATATAATTTTACAACAAAATGAAAGAAAAGCCATTACATTCTTCTTCAACAGTTATTAAATCTATAAATGTATCAAATATAAACATTACCTGAAGAAATAACTGTCTTAACTCTGTAAGCAGATAAGCAATTAATAGAGCAGAAAAGTTCAGTTTTGCCTGAGTCATTCGTAGTCTCAATCATTTCAGCTGAGGGCCTCAATGATTTTCCCAAGGCATACGGAGGCATCTGGGCTGAATTCTGTTAAGAAAATAAAGTAACATTCACATGCCTAAGCATACAGTACATATATACATATTGTTTAAGAAAAGAAAAAAGAAAAGCTACCTATAACCACTGCCTTTGGTTGAAATATTTGAGCATGACAGTGAGGCCACACCAAGTATAGACTTTTCTGAAAGTTGGAATGTGGGCAAAGTAGGTTCTTTCATATAATAATAAAATGTAAATGGAAGAAAATCAGTAACTACTTAGATATATAGCAACAACAAAACACATTAAAAGTAATGAATTAGAGTCATACTTTTCTCATTGCAAATAATCACAGACCAGGTAATCCATGAACCAAAGGGCCATCTCACTGCAGACTTGGACATCAATCTAGGAGAGAGTCCACCACCTTTAAGGTTACTTAACTAGTAAGACCCTCTAGGAGGAGGAGACAGAAATCATGTTTAATGTATATTAGGTCATCTTGCAGAACTGCTTGTTTACAAGCTGAGTTTCAAAATAAAAATTGCTCATAAGTTTACTCATGTTTTAAGAAACAATAATAATCGCTACTATTTACATAGATTACCAATATTATTACTTATTTATTGAGTGCTTACCATGAGCCAGGACCCATGTTAAGCAATTTATATGCACTGTATCATAGAATTCTTTAAACACAGTAAAGATACTTTCAAAAATTAACAAAAAATTTAAATTATCTTTAATTAGATTAGATTAACAAATAAACAGAAAAGTAAGGGGTTAAACTTATTTCATCTGACTCCAAAGTCCAGGCTCCCAACCACTACAGTAATACTGTCACTGACACAATATAAGGCCTCTCAATAAGAAATTACATAAGGAAGTAAATGGTGAGAATATATAGATTGTGAAGTTTCATTACATAATCTTCCTGGTAAAAGAACATCATTTATAGAGTACAGTTGATAGAGTACAATATCAATAAGAAAATTAGGAATGAAACTGATTTTTGGATCATATATATAAAAATATATAGAAAAGTAATACTTTTCAAAGATGAATGTCTATCACCAACCGCTCAGAGGAATTAAATATAAATCAAACTACTGGCTAACTAAAAAAAATTTAATTATAACTTACATCTTTTTTAAATATGTACTTTTTAAAGAACCCAAACTAACAATAATTAAATTGACACAAATTGATATATTTAGTAATTAAATGAATCCATTATTCATTTTAATAAATAATAAATTAGTTAAGTATTCTAATAAGGCAATGTTGCCAAAATAATTACAATTCATGCCAAAACACATTAAAAAATATATTTTCTAAAAGGAAAAGATATGCTTTAGATTCACTGATTTTAGCATTTTGTGACTTTTAGTCATAGTTTATTTACAATAATAGGAGGGTTTTCTTTATTATCTATCACAACAGATTTCAGACTCATACACAGCAAATCATGAAATTACATGTGTGAATTCCTGGCCATGAAAGAAACCCTAAAAATGACCTCATTCACATATATCATCTCACTGCCACATCAACTCGTACAGCACCAACTGATGGGAAGAGCTCATTCTTTTTCACTGTGCCTTCCACTTTGCACAGCCTCCTCCGAAGGTGTGGGCCTGACCACAGGCAACAGGCTGATCCTCATACCTGCTTATACGCTGTGACGCTTGCTGAGGTAAAAACCTTCTGGGACTGGCAAGGACCAGAGCTGCTATAGCAATAGCTCCCGCAGTTCTCACAACAGTTCATGGTGAGGTTGTTGGCAGAATGAAATTTGGAAAAACAGGCATCACTACAAAGACCATGTACCGCATTTTGATACTTCACTTCAAATCGAATCTAGGAAATGAAAACATATACACACACAAAATAAGCAGAGCCAGTTAAAAGTCTCTGGTCTTTGAGCAGAATCCCAGTAAAGGTAAAACGTGACTTACGTCAGCATTCTTCTGACACACACTGCACTTCGTCGAAATGCTATTGGTATATATGGTGACGACAGGTTTTTTCTTTAGCTCGTAAGAAGACAGACATGACTGGCTGCAGAAATCTTTGCTAAGAGAGGAATTTTCAAATCCGGTTGCGATCACATTCTTTGGATTTAAAATGTCTCTAAAAATAAATAACAAAGGCAAAATGAAATGTGTTCCTCATAACTATAATCTCTTCCTCTCTGTGAGCTAAAATAACTACATTTACTAAGGACAGCTATTGTGTAGTAGAAAATGGATGACCCCCCACACAGGGCATCTGGAGCCCTGGGTTTAATGATTAAGTTCTGTTACTTATCAGCTGAGTGGCAATGAGAGAGGCAATTACTATCTGTTTCCTGATATATAAAATGGAGTTTATAATACCAATTTATAGATGTAGAAAAAAGAATTATTTTAAAAATATATCCAGCTAAAATCCCATGACAAAAACAGTGAAGCTTACAGCTCCAACCAGGTTTCAGTCACAGAGCCAAGAGAATGAGTGGCCGTCCCCCAAGTCCAGACCATGAAATACTTGCCCTCCTACTAGTCAATGGCTGCCAGGAGTAAAAGTATGGATGACACGAGAAATAAATTTTTTAAAAAATAAATTGAAATGCAAGATTTGGGAAACAGTGAACTACCAAAGAATAATATAAAAAAATATTAACATGATACATAAAATCTAGCTGTAACTGAAGACAGCAAAGAAACAAATGGCAAAAGGACTACTAAGACATGGTATCAGAGGACAAAATCAAAAATAAGACAAAAGAACACAAATAACTGAGTTGTTCTGTGAGAAACCTAGAGTTGAGTTCATCGTTGCAATCAGCACTAACAGTAAAAACAGAGGCTAAGTATTGCCATTCTTCTACAAAGTATAAAAACTGAAGTAAATAGTCAATAATTAGAAACACTAGTGCAGGCCACAAAGTAAAAAAAAAAGGTAATGGCAATAATATTATACATTACAATAATCTGTACTAATTACTATGTGCCAGACATTGGTCCCTTTACTCAAATTATCCTATTTAATTGTCAGAAGAACTCTATGAAGTATTATTATAATTGCCATTTTATAGATGAGGAGACTAAGTCAGAAAGGTCAAAGTCACACAGCTGGTAAACAATGAAGTCAGAATACAAATCCCAGCAGTCAGATTCTACAGTCTATGGAATATCACTTCACTATTCTGTCTCACATCCTGTACCTTTAATATACAGAACTATACCATGGTGAACTATGAAAGAACAGCAACAATAATGAAGTACATTAATTTTCTAAAACTTACCTACCCTTAAAAATGCAACAGTAAATCTGAGAAACCAACTGGATATGCTTCTAATACATTTACTAACTTTGAAAAGTGCCAACTGGATATGCTTCTAATACATTTACTAACTTTAGAGACTTTGAAAAAAGTCTCTAAAAACAGAGCAATAAAGAATTTTATTTACTGATAAGAATCTGTCTATGTCATAATGTATATAAAAGTAAACCAATAAGAATGTCTTTAATGAAAATCTGTGCACATAAATATAAATGCATTCTAAATCTTATGCATCCACCAAATGAATGTTATGCCTTAATATTTATCTAAGAAAAACCATGCATCTTCTAATAACATGGCTCAAACTTTTTTCTAGTTTCTCTTAATTTATAAGACTTCTAAGAAGAACTTCTTAATTTTATAGCTAAACAGCATGTTTAACAGCACAATTCAGTTTAACTATGATAGTCAGCTGATAAGGCATCAAATAACTTTGGAAATTTTGAAAAAAATCAAACCCATGCTACAAAGACGGATGTGTCATATAACTTAGTCTAAAGGAATGTTTCATGGGCTCTGAAGGTAATGCCCAATCAAGAGATTTAAAAGGTTTTTGAATAAGAGCAGGTAAAATGTCCCTGACACAAATGACATTGTTAAAGAAAGATATATGCATTTGGAGGTATAAACTGTGTTATGTCCTCTAAATTTTAATTCGTCTTCATTTGATACTTGACATGTTGAAAGAGAATATCTAAAAACAGAAAACTAAATTTACTCTTCCAAGTCAACTTCATGAGAATGAAGCAAGAGAGTTAAACTACGGTTTTAAAATGGCATTTTAGAACAAAACAAAATTTTAATAGCTAAGTAAAATATTTTAAAATTCCTCTTTACTTTCAGTTGGAGATTCCCATTTTTACAGGACCTACTTTTATATAAGTAAGGCCATCACACCAAGCAGATAAAGAAACTGTCCTTTATCTCCAAAGACAAAATAGGGACTTATAAATTATGGTAAGTATACATAATAATATTAACTTTATTAATAAAAATAGTTAAGATCCCACTTGCTAAAACCATTTCCTATGTGCTAGGTCCTGTACTAACACTGTCTCATTAAAATCTGAGGACGTAGATACTATCTGCCAGTGAAGAAACTGAGGCTTAGAAAAATAAAGTATCTAGCACAAGGTTATACAGCTAATAAGTAATAGAGCCACGATCTAAAACCAAGCTCTAAACCTTTCTTGCTCTGAATTAGTGACTACTGACAACACACCGTATTCCTAGAATTACATTTCCACAAGAATAGGCAAAACATGCGAAATTCTGCAAAGGTACTAGCGTAGAAAAGGAAGTTTATGTGACTTTGCTATTTCTCTTTCTGAATCTATGCATTACTTAAAGCAACAATGATTCCCAACAAAAGCTCACAGGATTTTTTAGAAATATACACATTATATTTGTAGCCATTTAGATTTTACCTTCTAAGAATTAAATAATTTACATATACTATATATTATGAGTCACATTATTTTATTCTACACTTCAACAACATTAAAGGTAAATAATTTTGAATGGCTGTCTATGATTAGGAATATATGTATGAGTAGTCCTACAATTTCCACAAATCATTTGTTATTTCTTTCCATTTTAAAATTTAAACTGAAAGAGATAAGGAAAACCAGTTTAAGCAATACTTTTAACACCAAGTCATTTATTTAATATTACAAAACTTTAGAATCTGCAATTTCTCAATTTGCTAAAAAGCTATTCCTATAGAAATGTGTTAAAGAGATTTAAAGTAGCAACAGCATGTTTGAACTAAATTATATATACACTAAAAAAGTAAAAAGGGGATGTAATTAAGAATTTTATACTTCGAGCAGTTTATGCAGGTTTTCTTGGGAGGAGATGGTAGGCAGACAGGTGAAGAATATCTGGTGATGCACTGCATGGAGCAAAAGAGCTGAGTAGATCCTGTCTTATGATACGCAGTTTGCCCCTTATAAAGCATTGTCTTACAACCAAAACAAACAATCTGCAAAGCTATGGCTGGGACTGAAGAAAGCAATCTACTTGGTCCAGGTGATGCAAGAGGAAACTGGAAACCTGGGGTCAACTGTTGGGCTATTTAAAAAAAAAAAGAAGTAAAGAAGTTTTAGTATCAACACAAACACATACACATTCTCTATTTTTAGGACAATTCCATCAGTCTTAAAATCCAACATGAATGAGGCAATAAGCACCCCAGGGGATTTCAAACTTTTTAAACCAAGACCCATAGTAAAAACTACATTTCACATTATAACCCAGGACCCATTTACATACATACATGTGTGCAAGTGTGAATATAATTTAATACCTGAAACAGAAGTTTCATGAAATGTTTCCTTACTACACACATCACACTCTGATATAATCTTATTTTGTTCCACTTTTAAAATGCTCATCAAGACCAGCTACCCAGTTTTAAAAGCACCGCTTTATCTAAAGGAAGAAAAAATTTACACAAAGAGGTACCTTCCCTAAATTCGACAAGTCAGAATATAACAAATATTAATCATAATTAACTTTTGCAGTTCTATTTCTTACCAAGAGGACTGTCACTGACTGAGAACACAGCACTAATTTTCAGTTCACTTTCTTGAGTTTTTGGCTTTGGGGCATGTCCATACTCCTTGAATGAAAAGAGAGAGAGAGAGAGAGAGAGAAATGAATAGTGTTAATGTCTGAGTAAACCAGAAATTCAGGTAAAAAATAATTGTCATATTCATCTCTTCTACATTCTAATTGTAATCACCTTCACAACTACCTCAAGTCATAATTTTACAAGTTATTAGAATAGATTTAATCTTTTCAAAAAGGATCTTTCAGAATCAGAAAATCTTTTACTATGGTTATATCTACTTGACAAATGTAATCTTCCTATATGAGTAATACACAGCTTTTTGATGCTGAATACTACCCTTTTTAAGGCTGTGTTTATAAGGGAACAATAAATTAAACTCAATCTGAATAATTTATAGTTTGTAAAATTAGTAATTTTAGCCAAGAGACTTACAGCTGTCATATCTGTTAAGAGCAGAAAAAAACATAAGCGTTTCAATGCAATCTGCTCATTACACATAAACTCATCACAGCTGAAATCAGATTTATCCTTAACATATTCTTTAAAATAAAATATAACCATGAAATAAAGCTTTTAAAATACATATATCTATCTTGTAAAAAACTGTCTTTATTCTGAGATCACAACCATCCTAATTATTTTGGGGGGGATGTCAAAATAGCCTTATGTATTTCAAAATAAAAAGTTTTCAAAATAAAAAGCTTTTCAAAAACAGTATGACTTTTCTGAACTAATGGTGATAATATACGGTAGTTGTTTTTAATTTTTATTTTATTGATTTTTAGAGAGAGAGGAACGGGAAGAGGGATGGAGGGAGAGAGGGAGGGAGGGGGGGGAGAACATCAATTCATTGCCCCACGCATCTACACATTCACTGGTTGTCTCTTGTATGTGGGATGGAATCAGCAACCCTGGCATACTGGTAGGGCACTCTAACCAACTGAGCTACCTGAACCACATACCTAAACCACAAGCAGAAGAAACGGCAAGTGCGAATGAACCACAGGCAGAAGAAATGGCAAGTGCAAAATCAAGGAAACAAAACTCAACGAAATATATTTTAGAGTGAAATGCTAATAGTCTGCAGGAGCACAGATTAGAAAAGTGGGAAGAGTGATGATACTAAAGAGGGAAACAAAGGCCTAAACATGGATAGTTTGGGTGTCACACTAAAAATTTTATGCTTTATCATCCTTCTCTAGTGTAGTTCAGTGGACTGAGTGGCAGTCCATGAACCAAAGGGTCGCCGGTTCATTTCTTAGTCAGGACACATGCCTGGGTTGCGGGCCAGGTCCCCAACAGGGGGCACACAAGAAGCAACCACACTGATGTTTCTCTCCCTTCCCCTCTCTAAAAAAATAAATAAACAAAATCCCTTGGAAAAAAGTTTATGCTTTATCATACATGAGAAGACAGGGCTTTAAAGGGACTAATGTCATCAAAGCTATAGATTACAATGTCATCACTATACAGTGTTTTGATGAGGACTGTGACTGAAGGAAAAAGGATAAAGTAGGAAATTGTTATAAAAGTCCAAATGAAAAAACTGAAATAGGAAGAAAAAGACAAAGTAAAAAATATTTTAAAAGTAGAATCCACAAAACCTGACAAACAAATGGTTACTTTGGCAGAAGAGGAAGAAGAATCTACCATATGGAGGAAAAATAATTGTCACAGATGCCATCATCCCCCACCCCACATTCCTGTGGACGCTCCTCAGACCTCTTCTCAGCACAGCACTCTAGGAAGGTGTGAAGTTGAAGAGTGAGACAAAATGTAATTTGCATTCCTGTCCTGGAAAAACACCGGCTTTGAGATGGAATGAAAAATAAAATCATTATTATTTATTATTTTGTTATTTATATTATTTATATTTGTAATATGGCCTTGTTTATTAAATAAAATTAGTAACTACAGAGTATAAACTAAAACAACTGTCCAAAAAGAAAAAATAAGTAATTTTCTTGCCGAAACAACTAATTAACTAGTCTCTCCACAACTACCTCCATAAATTTTCAATCTGGCTCCCCTACAGGGTAGCCAGGTACTCTTCCCAAACATATTTAACTTACTCTCCCACTTAAAACCCTATAATGGCTTCCCATCACTCTCAGGAAAAACACTGAAATTCATAACAAGGTCCATAAGATCCTGTGTAATCTGGCCTCAAATTACCTGCAGAGCCTCATTCTAGAAGCAAGATAGCACAGGCTCTGAAGTCTGACTACCTGGATTTGAATCCAGTCTTTGCCATTTATGACCTGTGATCTGTGGTTAAACTGCTTGACCTCTTTGTGCTTTGGTTTCATCTGTAAAATGGGAATGACATGGTTGTGAGAATGGTGGCTGATACAACCTAAGCACATGTAAGTATTAATAAGTCAATATGTCATTAAAATATAATATGTATTACACATTGATATATTAATGCCATCTATTAGCACTGTTGTTGTAATCGTTGTCACCATCATCATCCTCATTTCACACCTTTCTGTTCCAGGCCCACGAATCTTGTAGTTCTTCAAAAGAGCCATGCACCTTTCCACTCAGGGCTTTCCTACATGCAGACCCCTGTCTGTAACACTTCCCCTGCCTTTGCCTAGTCTATTCACTCTTCGTAACTCGGCTCACAAATCCGCTCCTCAGGGAAGCCTTTCCTAGTCAGCCTCTGTCCCCAACCAAAACTAGGTCAGATTCCCTGTTTTATCCTGTGCTTCCAGAGCACTTGTCATAGTTTATAATTACATGTTATTTGATCAATTACTTGTGTAACGTATATCTCCCCTACTAACCTGTACGCTCTATGAGGGAAGGGACCAAGGTGACTTTGGTCACTTCCTGGATCCCCTGGCACAGAGTACACCACAGTACTTAAGAAAACAAAGGGAAACTACTGGCAGATATAATTAAAAAAAAAAAAAAAAAGATACCAACCATGGAACAATGATAACACATACTTTCTTTTTACAAAATGAAATATATAGTTACCAAGATCTTTTTTCATTCAAAGAGCGGAAAAACAACTTACTCATCTAAAAAGAAAAAATAATCAGTTTGGGTTGTTTTAACTTACAAGCTAGAAATTATCTAACTAAACATTTCAGTTCACCCGATACAAAACAAGGAATAAAACATTTTAAGGAAATGAAATTCTTACTTGAGCATTGTCAGGTTCTTCTTTAATTTTCTCCAGAAGGCCCTGCTGTGGTGCCATTGTTTTGCCACATTCTCCATCCAAAGGTTCTTTCATTCTAACTTTTTAGTAAAGGAATTCCCCAGTCTAAACTAACAGATTTCTTCTTGGTAATGGATAGCTGGGTTCCTAAAACACAACATAAAGGATTGGTCCTCGTGTTTATTCTTTCTTTTTTCGTGTTTATCTGTATTAAAAGATTTGTGTTGAGTACAAAGCTTTAAGATTGAGCATTTGGGAAAAAAAGCTTTTCTGGGGCCATGACTAACTCTATTCTTTCTTCCTGCCTTCCGCTCCTTTGTAGCTAGCTACCTTCACATAAGAAAACGGTTCTGGCATTAGCTCCCACTTCCCTAATATCTTTATAGACAAGTACTCTGGTCTTTCACATTTTGAAAGTTACAGAGGGAATGAGACCTCCAGACCAAGGCATGGGAGGAAGTTAGCAGCCCTTAGAGGAAATGACTCAGAAATGGTTTTTGACTCCACGAAAATTAGTACTTGGAGACCCACCTCAGGTTTTTATTTCTCGAAGTGGGGCACATTGCGCTCCCCACTCCACCACTAATTCAGCCTTTACTGGAGGCCTCCATATAAGAGCCCCATTTCTTAGCCTAAGATGCCATCACAGGTGAACAAGAGGTACTCCTTCCATAAGGCGGACCACCTGCACTTTTCACGGTCTCCATGGGAGCCATGCCCAGGGATGAGACCCTCTGAGCTCTGATTCACCTTCGCCTTCCTGTAAACAAGAAATTCTATTTGCCATTCAGCAGACTTTCCTTCCTATAATAGTAAACATACTAAACGGGACGTAGGAAACCTGACGCAAAAAGGTAGCACTAAGTTGTTTTTAAGTAGGCAAGCCAGGCTTCGAATGGGCAATTGGTTTAAAAGCCTGTCAGGAAAACGAGATGGGAACTTCGGTCCACCTGCCACAGTAGTAACAATCTAAGAGCGTTCATCTCTCCTTCAAGTGTCGCTTTCGCTCGAAAACTCTTGGCCCCACCAATAATTCCCACGCGCGTCACCGAGTACAAACACTGCAACGTTGCATCGCTTGGAGAGGAGGCAACCCGCAAATGCCAGTCATAGCCTGGAGCGAAATCCGCACGGCCTCAGCCGCGCAATCTGCCCAGCACCGCCCACGGCCGGTTCCCGCCCCATCACGTGGTGTGACTCCGCCCCGCACATTGCTTCCCGCCGCCACCGGACGCGCTTACCTTCCAGTCCCCTCCCTACTGCCGGGCAGCACCGGCTGCAAAAGAAGTAATAGGACCCAAGAACCCGCGCCCTGTTCTTAAAAAGAGAATTATCTTCTCTTACTGGGATTCTTCCGCGTGATCCATCCCGCGCGATACCCAAACAACTGCGCGTGCGCTGCCTTAGGCCCCGCCCTCTTTCCCGTCAAGCTCCAGTCCTGAGCTAAGATGTTCTTCCCAGCATTCCTCTTTCCTTAGTTATGGTTGACTTCTTAAAGAAACCAAGACCCAATTGTGAAAAGGTAGAGAAAGGGATTTGGGGGAGAATATTAGGGGCGTTAGAAGGTGCAATAAGTACTGTGAAACATTCTTTAGTGCTCATTTCCAGAAAGAACATAATAATAAGTAATAGCTAATATTTATTAAGCCAAAAGTTTGCTAAGCACTTGACATACATCATACCACTTAGTCTTCACCAAAGCCGCAAGAGAGGTCCAAATTTTTATATGGGAGACTTAAGTAAAGAGATTAATCAAATTGGTCAAAGTCAAGATTTGGTATTTTTCATTCAACGTTGTCTTGGAAATACAGCTATGATTTGTGAGGCTGTCGTTGATTCATTTTTGACTCCTGTGTAGTATTCCATTTTATAAATATGGTACAATTTAACCAGCTGCTATGGATGGACGTTTGACTTGTTTCCAATTTTTGGAATAATGCTGCTGTGAGTATTCCTGTTTTTTTGTAGCACACATGAGTATATGCTAAGTTTATACCTAGCAGTAAAGTTTCTTGTTATGTATTTGTAAAACTTAACTGAATAATACCAGTTTTAGAGAGTAGTGGTTTCAGTTTGCACTCCACCAGCCATGTATGAGAGTTCCAGTTGCCCCACATCCTAAAATTAAAAATAGTTACTACCATACATATCTTTAATTTTAACCATTCTAATGTGGATATAGTGGTATTTCATTGTGGTCTTAATTTGGATTTCCCAGGTTACAAATAGTTGAGTCCATTTTTATATTTTTGAGTCTCTGGATATTCTCTTTTAGGAAGTGCCTATTCAAGTCTCTTACCCATTTTTGTATAGGATCGTCAACCATTTTCTTACGGATATGTATTTTGGATATGAATCTTTTGTTGAACATACATATGTATTACAATTATCTTCTCCCATTCAGTGGGCAGCCTCTTCACTGTATTATTAGTGCCTTTTTATGAACATAAAAGACCTTTATGCTCAGTGGTTCTTGTATTTTGTTAAGAAATGTCTTCCTACCAAAGGTCCTTATCAATTTCTGGAACTGTTATTTGTCTTATTTAGATCTACAATCCACCTAAAGTTGGGTTTTGTGTATGGTGTGAGGTAAGTCAAATTTCATTTTTGTCATATGAATTAAACTGATTAAATGCTATTTTTTTAAAGATTTTATTTATTTATTTTCAGAGAGAGGGGAAGGGAGGGAGAAAGAGAGGGAGAGAAATGTCAATGTGTGGTTGCCTCTTGTGGGACTCTACTGGGACCTGGCCCCACAACCCAGGCATGTGCCATGACTGGGAATCGAACCGGCAGCCCTTTGGTTCTCAGGCTTGCACTCAATGCACTGAGCCACTCCAGCTAGGGCTAAACACTACTTTTGAAAAGTCTGTCCTTTCCCTAATGCTCTGTATTGTCACCTTTGAATATATAAGTTGCCTTTGTAGGTGTGGGTTTGTTTCATGACTGTGTAATCTATTCCTTTTGTCTCTCTTTGTGGAAATACCACACTGTCTTAATTTCTATAACAGCTTTATAATAAATCCAAATATGTTCTTCAAGTTTGTCTTGACTTTTCTTGGTGCTTTGCATATTCATATAAATTTTAGAGTCAGCTTGCCAAATGTGACAAAATTTTCCTTATAAACTTTAGAAACAGCTAGGATTTTGTTTAGTAATGCACTGAAGCTGTAGACGTGTTTTGGAGAATTGGCATTTGTTATTCATTGTGTTGAATTGTGTCCTCCAAAAACATATAAACATATGTTGAAGTCCTAATTCTCAGAATGTGACCTTATTTGGAAGTAGTGTTGTTGCAGATATAATTAGTTAGGATGAGGTCATATACGTTGGCCCTTAATCCAAAACGACTAGCCTTTATAAAAAGCGAAGACGTAGAAACACTTGGTGGGAGAAAACCAGGAGACAAGTGAGGCAGAGGTTGAAGCTGCAAGCCAAGGAATTCCAAGAATTGGTGATAAACATCAGAAGCTAAAAGAAGCAAGGAAGAATTCTCCCATACAGGTTTCAGAGAGACCAAGGCTCGACTGACACCTTGATTTTGTGCTTCTAGCCTCCAGAACTGTGAGACAATAAATTTCTGTTTGCAACACTTTGTTATAGCAGGTCTAGGAAACTAAGATAGCATTATATACAATTGAATCTTTCAACCCATGAAATGGTACCTCTCTTTATTTAGGTGTCTATAATTCCTCTTAATGTTTTTATAGTTTTTAAGTGTAGAGATCTCACATTTTTTATGTTTATTCTAGAACTTTGATACTTTATGGTAATTTACATGGTAAGATTTAATATTTTAAATAATTTTCAGTATAAATATAGACTTACAATTAACCTTTGTGTATTGGTCTTGAAGCTAGCACTCTTGCTAAGTTCACTTATTAACACTAATAGTTTATCCATATATATGTATACTTTCATTCATATACAGGATCCGGAAGGAGTAAGGCTCACTGGAGTGTCATTGGTAGGGTAATAATATGGGTACAATGATTTATAGTTTTAATTTGAACATTTCACCTAAAATGTCATGTGGTGTGCTTGAGTATGATATTGTTATATTACAGAATTACATGCTTATGATTTTGTAATAAAAGATTTTATAATAAAAAGGGGAGTTATTTGTGCCAGACCCTGTGTTTTAAAATTTTCTAAGTTTCCAACTATATAGAGAATAATGACAAATTTATTTCTTTCTTCTCAAGCATGTAACTTTTATTTCATTTTTTTAATCTATTACATTGCCTTAAACTTCTAGTCATGGTTTAAATTGAAATGGTGATGTTGGGTATCTGTATCTTCTTTATGCTATATTGCTTTCAACATCATTTTTATACAAGAGTGGACAAAAGTAGATTAATAATAATAAATAATACAATAATAAATAAATGATAATATAAGAATAAACTCTGTTTTGGGTACTCACAACTGTAAACCTATTTTCCCACCCCTGTATTTGCTTTAGAATTTTTGCAATTACCTGTGGGGGATTACATATGATAAATTGTTCTCAACTCCATGCATGAAGAGGGAGATTCTATTTCCCACCCATTGTTTTTGGGTTGGCCTTTGAATTATTTTGACTAATATAATGTGACAGATGTGATATCACTGAATTCCCAAGCATAGTCCTCAATAGTCCTTGCAGATTCTGCTTTTATTTTCTTGAAACAGTCCCACCACCACGTCGTGGTTAGATGGGTTAAACGACTGGGTGATGTAAAATCACAGGCAGAGAGCAGCCCCACAGCCAGCACCAGCCAAGGCTCCATACCCACAAGTGGAACAAACACCCTTAGATCCGCCAGGTCATTAGACGATTGCAGCCTCATGAGTGAGCCCACGCAAGCTCAGCGCAACTGCCTAACTAAGCCCAAATTGTAGAAAAATGATTAAATTAACACATGGTTCTTGTTTTAAGCCAGTAATTTTGGGGTGCTTTGTTACTTCACAATAGATAACTTACAGAATTGATACCTAGAAGTGGAGTACTGCCATAACTAAAACTTAAAAAATGTGACATTGGCTTTGAGGCTAGGCTGCAGGCAGAGTCTGAAAAGCCAGCAAGGAGGCTGTTGGTAGAGACTGGAAGAACAGTGAGGAATTGTTGTTGGAGGCCCGGCAGCCGGTGTTGTGTAGTGGCGAAATGTGTGGCAGCACTGCCACCTGTACTAACTTGGAAGAAAGAAAATGGTGAACTTGTGGATCTGGCTTGGGAGGTTTCCAGGAAAAATATTCAAAGTGCCTATTGATTTATTTTAAACACCTATGATAAAGTATTGCGAAAGAGAAATAAGCTAAAGAAGGAACTGTTTCGTTTTCAAGCAGAAGTTAGACAAAATATAAAGGGTCCAGGACAATCTTTCCTGCTAGCAAAATATCACCAAAAATAAGAAAGGAGCCCTGACCCGTGTGGCTCAGTTGGTTGGCCATTGCAGGTCAGGGTGCATGCGAGGGACAACCGAACAATGTTTCTCTCTCACATTGACGTTTCTTTCCTTCTCTTTCTCCCTCCCTTCTCCTCTCTCTTAAATAAATAAATAAGAAAGAAAGAAATGGCCTCAGAAGAAAGATTAAATCTAAGGCATAGGCCTTGAAGTTAAGATCAACTTGAGTGCAGCTGTAGGATCACATTGGAAGTTAAACAGTGCCTCATAGACCTTCTAATCTGTACAAAAGGGCTTCTAAGAAATGTAAGGGAATTGTCCCATAGCAATCTGACACCCAAAGTGGACAGAGCTGTGTCTCAGAAAGAAGTATGTGTGATTGGCGGGGCATGGAGTAAATCCCAGTAAGATACATAAAGTACCTACAAAGCTTTTCAGTGAAATATCTTGGCAAAATCAAAATTTTAAACCATAAGGAGTAATAACAGCTTGAAATTAAAATGATCTCTGGGTCCCCAACTTTCTATAGCCAAGAGAAGCTAGAAGAGCTACCCAATTGTAAATATGAACCATTTCTTATGGAAAAGAAAAGTTTCTCAGGGGAGGCAAAGTCATGAGACCAGAGGGGAGAAGCAAAAGCTTCCAAAAAAAGGGCGGGTAGGGAGATTTTGAAATCATCCCCAGAGAAGAAACAAAGAACATCCCTGTCCACAGAGTTTGAGACTCTGACAATAGGTGCTCTGGTGGTGAATTACTATGGATCAGTGCTTTCTGTTCTTTCTCTTTTTGAGCAGGAATGTCCATTGGAGTCATTATGTCTCTGTATCATCAGGTATATTAGGAAGGGGAGGAGCAGGGAAACATGTGAGTAGTTGGCTCGCTGCAGTATATGCTGGGGAGAGCTCTGGGAGATCCAACTGTTCTAAGTTAAGAGGTTCTACCAATTCTTATGCCACCACACACCATCCAAAATGCCTGGTGCTTCTGAACTCTGAGCCCTTCTGGAGTCCTGTGGAGGGGATTGACTTCATTCTAGGGATACCCCACCCCGCATGTATACAGTAGTTTCCTCCCTATGTAAGTTACCACTCTTCCATAAGCTTTTAAACCCTTCCATTGTTTAATATTTCCTCTCCCGTGCCCCTTGTATGTATCCTTTTTTATTCCTCTAATGTCAGTATAAGTTTTCAGAAAAAGATATATTTTTAAAGTCTTTATTGTATTTTTTCTATTACCATTTAGTCTCCTTATGCCCCCTCCCCCCAGCAATCACCATATGTTGTCCATATTTTTAATCACAATTTAGTCCTGTGGATTCTCCTCCCAAATATTTTTCACTGTTTTGCTCTTTGAGGGAAGCAGGAGAACATGTGTGAAGGGCTCATCTCCTGTCATTCTGCACCATGCCAGGAAATGGGCCTGTCATGAATGGGAAGTGGTGGGGATTCCAGGAGGCCAAGGTTCATCCTATGGCTGAAGAAAGCCAAGGTTGCAGGCAGTTTGTGAGTCCTGTTTGCCACCCACATATGCTTCCAGGACATTGCATGGAGGAGCAGGGGGGAGGGTGGGAGGACCCCAGATCCTCTTCTCACCCTGTGTTGGTGGATAGGGGGTGACTTTCTTTCCAAAGCTGTTCCAATTCTATTTGGAAAGAGAAAATCTGTAGTATTGGAAAGGCATATCTGTCTGTCTCTGTCTGTTTGCCTGCCTGCCTACCTATCAGTGTTCCTCCATAGTCTATCAGCTTCCCTGCCCAAGCACCACTATCCCTATCTCTAGATTATTGGTCTGGGCTTCAGAGTCCCCTCCCTACCTTGACTATATTGAACTGGCTGACTCGAGGAGTGATTATGAATTTAATTATTTCATTTCTCCAGATTGGTAGATTAATCTGTCTCTCAAAAGAAGGCCAGGCCTTCTCTACCTCTCCGCCTTTCAGGATTGCCTGGCCAGTCCCTAGAGCAAGGGAGTCCATAGCTTACCTGGGCCTGGGGGCAATAGAAGAAGTTTTAATTAGGGTGAAGCAGTGTATAAATGTGGGCCAATGAGTTTTATTTAATGGTGCATTTAGGTTTGAACATGTTTATCTGCAAAGAATATGTGAAGATAAACATTCACAGCAACATGTATATATAGGCAGACATTTCTGTAAGTTGTCTGTGATTTAAATTACTGTGAATATGGGTGTGCATGCACAAGGATGGGATATAAGGAGTTGGGGACTAATTAGGCTGTGACATTATCCTTAGTAGTTTCAGACAACCTTGACCATGGCAAGACAGATAGATGGCTCTCTGCATGCTGTGTCTCTCTGGGACCAGCCTCATGCCTTCCCACAATCTTAGACTTTAGAGTTGAAAGGCACTTTGATGGTTACATGATCTGAGGCTTGTAAAGTGCTTGAGTCCCTTGTGCAGCATTCCAGAAGACATCTCCAGCCTCTCTTTATGCACCTTTCAAGACAAGGAGTTGCCCTGGCCAGGTAGCTCAGTTGGTTAGAATGCTGTCCCAATACATCAAGGTTGCAAGTTCAATTACCAGTCAGGGGCACATACCTAGGTTGCAGTTTCTATCTCTGGTCAGGGTACATAGGCAACCTATCAATGTCTCTCTCTCTCTCCCCGCCACCCTTTCTCTCTCTCTAAAATCAATAAACATATCCTCAGGTGAGGATTTAAAAAAAGAACCAATGAATGCACAAATAAGTGGAACAACAAATTGGTGTTTCTCTCCCCTCTCTAAAACTCAATATATATAAAAAAAATCTTTTTAAAGACAAGATGCCTCCAAAACTACAGGCTGGAGAAAAATCAGACTATTTCAGCAATCCTGTTTCATTTCATGCAGATACATTTCCTAATAAATGTTTATCAACAACAAATGAAAATCTTTTCTGGAGACATTTTCAGCCTTCTAGAATTTGGTTAGTAATGCAATGTATCTATGACACATTAAATTCAAATGCAGTCTAAAGAAAAACAATTGAGAATGGGTCATACATTGTTGTAAATGCTTATTTAATCAGCTTCATATCTAATATGTAAAAATAAATTTTGTATGCAAAAAAATAAGACAAGGAATTGGCAGCTCCTTTCACAGTGGGCAGTTCTGCTATCAGGAAGGTTCTGATCACAAGCTGAGCCACAGAAAGGTATTCCTCTTCTTCTCTTCTTCTGCCTTCACCTTCACTTATGTAATTCAGCTCTGGGCTTTTATCAGTCATGGAACCTAGATTTATCAAATACTGTCTGGCCAGAGCCAGTACTGGGCACTAGAGACACATAGATGGATGAGATAAATTTTGGGTTTTAAAGTTCACGACTCAGAGGGAAGGCAGACATGGAAAAATTACCAATCAGAATAGAAGAGGGAGTGAATAACTTGGCCTGGGGAAGGGAGGTGGCTTTCAGGTAAGGATTCCTGGAGGTAGGAAGACAGCTGAGCTAAATCAGAAGGCAAAGTCAAGCGGAGGGAGCTCTGCAGTCAGTGCTGCATCCTCTCCCAACATGCTCTCTTGCTGTGTCCTTAGCTCTGGGCTCTTCTCTTCTGCTAAGTCCAGAAATCCAGAGAAGGGAAAATAGGCTTAGAAATCCCTTAGGCCAGGGCAGGGTCAAGCAGAGTTACTGACAGAACTGAAAGTGCCACCACATAAACCCAGCAGTTAGCCAATTCCCCCTTGGGGCCCAGACCTATGCTTGACTCCCCTATGGGAGAGTCCCAGAGGAGGGGACAGATCCTAATGCTGGAAATCCTTGTCCCAGCTCACAAAGAGAGCTTACAGGACAGTGTGCTAGCCCAGGAGGCAGTCCTAACGTCTAGCTCCAGTGGAGGTCCAGACCCCTGGACCAGAGAGTAGGAAAGGCCATGGAGGAAAAAAAGTAAGCGATAGGCCTGATCTAGCTGAACAGCTCTTGCCTCATGGACCCCCATTATGGACTTGGGCTTCTAGTAGTGCTCCTCGACATTCCAAGCACACATATACATCTGTCAGCACTCCATGGTCACATCAGCTCAACGCTGGTCATCGATTCTCAAACTAGACAAGGGTCTAGGGCACTGAAGAGGAAAAAAGGAATGAAGCAAATGAGTTCCTACTGTGCCAGACTCTAAAATAATGTTGGGTGCTTCAAATTCATTTATTTTATTTTTTTAAGATTTTATTTTTATTTATCTTTATACGGAGGGGAAGGGAAGAAGAAAGGGAAGGAGACAAACATCAGTGTGTGGTTGCCTCTCATGTGCTCCCCACTGGGGACATGGCCCACAACCCAGGCATGTGCCCTGACCAGGAATCGAACCAGCGACCCTTTGGTTTGCAGGCCAGTACTCAAACCACTGAGCCACACCAGCCAGGGCTCAAATTCATTTTTTAATACCACAACTCTCAACTTCAGCCTTGTCACTAAGGAAAGATACAAACTAGATTAACAAAACTTATCTTTGATGGATAGAATATTGGAGGACTTGTTTCAATGTTTTACATAATAATGTATTATCAGAAATAAAATATTACTAGCAGCCAAAATGACAAATGCTCAGTATATGTGTAATCTGTGTGGATTGAACAAGAAAGAATCTCCAAAGGCTTTTCCAGCCTTAACAGTTTATGATTCAGATGCAATAACTAAGTATATGTATAGATAAGATACACACATGCTATTTCCCATTTTTTATGGAAAGGGTCTGGCATTAGCGTTATAGTACTGACTTCTGTCCACCCTCTCATTCTTTCTCAGTCCACATAGTGGCTTCTCCCAATGGAGAGTTGGGAAGGAGAAACTGTGCAGTCTAAGCCTCCTTCTCTTTTGTTTCTACTTGGAAACAAGCTGTTAACAGGAAATATTAGTTGGGGTTTTGTTTTGGGGTTTTTTTTGGGGGGGGGGGTTCTTCTCTGCTTTACGTCTCAGCAGCAGGCCTTGCCATGAGGGGAAGTTATAGCCTCCAACCTGGCCTTTGCAGTAGTAATGAAGGTGGTACATGTTTATTTGCCATTTCTTGAGTCTTATTTCTCAATTGGTTTATAAGTTAGTGGGGAAGAAGAGTACTAATTATTGGAGCCCCTTACAACCCCCAATAATTTAGTGGAAAGAATGCTAGAATCAGGAGATACAAGTCGAGATTGTAATCCTCAATCTGCCACTTATGAGTTGTGCCCTAGGGTAAATCACTTACCACTTAAAGCCTCGATTTCTTAACTGATGAAGGAGTCTAGGTTCTTGATTATAAGCAACAGAAACCAGGTCTGGCTATTTTAAGCCAAAAAAGGGAAAATAGGTGGTGAGGATATTGGTGGCTTGCAGAATGATGAGAACTAAAAGAAAAGGTTTTCATAATGAGCAGGACCAGGAACCTCCCAAGATCTGTCAGCCCGAATAGCTTGATCCATGTCGCTGCTGTGGCTGAAATAAATCTGTGCCAACATTCTATCTTTCAGTCTGCATCAGCTAAGTGCCAGAATCACCTCCCAAATTACAGAGGCACACAGTGAAAGTTTATTTCTGTCCATCATGGGTGCTCCTGGTCTTGCGGCCTTCCTGGGCAGCTCTCCTTCAGGCAGTGATTCAGGGACCCAGACTCCTTACATCTTGTGTCTCTGTCCTCTTCTATGTCCATGGAATCCTCTCCCATTCAGCTAGTGGTGGGGCAAGAGAGGGAAAAGATCACATGTGAGAGGTTTGTACAAATCAGGCCTAGATGTTAGGCTTCATTTGTATTGATGCTGCATTGTCTAGAACCCAAGTCACATGGCTGGCTGCATGTAACTAGAAGGAAAATGTAGTCGATCTATATGCCCTGGAAAATAAGAAAATGGGCTTTAGTGAACATTTGACAGTCTCTGTCGCAACATCACTCGTACAAGGTGCAAAGTTCTGAGAATGGTCATCTGATTAGCCAAGTTCAGGTTGCATGCTAACCTATTGGCCATATCAGAAAGAAAATACAGGAAGAATCTATCCTTCTTTACTTCCATTGTGAGAGGAGGCAGTAGGAGATAGGCAGAGGAATGCCCTCACAAGGAAGAATTTCCCTCAAAGGGGGACCAGGGTGCTTAGAAAACAGGGAAACTTGGTTGCCAAAAAATGACAAGTGTCCAGTCTATCTGTAATATGCATGGGTTAAACAAGAAAGTCTTTAAGGGCTTTTTTTAGCTTTAATAGTTTATGATTTGGATGCAAGAACTAAAAATATATAAAGATGTCCAGAGATTTCTAATGAGGGCAATAGCCCCCTCTGAGTCCTAAGGGCCTCCCTCACTCTCAGAAAAGCAAACAATTCACAGAACAAGATAGTATTTGTCAATGTATGGGAAAATGTTAGTGGTAGAACCATATAGTCTAAGAAAAGTATGATTCAGTAACATAACATGTTAAAATAGAAAACAGCACAACAAGGTGATGACCTTAACATATTTTTTCTAGGTTTGCCACTGTTGGGTTGGCCAAAAAGTTTGTTGGGTTTTTTCCATAAGATGGCTCTAGTAGCACCTGGTTGTCTTTAACTTCATTTGCAACAATTTTGTTAGATTGTATTGTGACAGCTGTCATATCAGCATGCATTTTAAAAAAATCAAAATTGGTGAATTTTTGTGTAACCATGTTAATACTAAAGATGGAATGCACAGCATTTTCAGCATATTATGCTTTATTATTTCGAGAAAGGTAAAAATGTAACTGAAACAAGAAAATATTTCTGCAATGTATGGAGAAGGTGCTGTGACTGATTGAAAATGTGAAAAGTGGTTTGCAAAGTTTTGAGCTGGAGATTTGTTGCTGGACAATGCTCCACAGTTGGATAGACCAGTTGAAGTTGGTACCAATCAGATTGAGGCATCATTTGAGAACGAACAATGTCATACCATATGGGAGATAGCTGACATACTTGTTAGGTAGGGTAGATAGTAAACCAAGGCAGGGAAGAGGAGGGAGACATGTCTCACCCACTAACTCAGCAGTCCTGAGCCTGGCCGAGTAATATTGCCAGGTGTTCCAATATCACAAGAAACACCATGCTAACACCTTGTAATTCTATGTATTGTTTCCACTGTCTGGGAAAGAAAGCCTTTGAAACTATGTATTCATCCCTAGGTCTAGGAGAGGGAAAAGGAGAGGGTCCACAGTGCCCAAAGGAAAAGCCTATAAAACACCTTTGGTTAATTGCCTACCTCTGGTCACTAACTGTTTTACCAGGGAGTCCCTAGTGCTTACAGAAAGAGCCCATAAATAACTTAGGTAACTGCCTCAATTTTAATCAACTTCCTCCTGTCATGTATCTGTTTTACAATAGGATATCCAAACCTAGTCTGGAGCAAGATAAGAATTCTGGCTAACAGACCCCCATACATACCTATGTTTGGGTAGTCACGTCCCCCCAGGGAAGCTGGCATCACCTTTACCCGTCAGTCAATATGTAATTTCTTCACCCCCATCCCACCAACTATGTAAGTCCTCAAGACAAAGGACCTGATACTCTTGCTACCCTTGCCTTTTGCTGCCCTTGCTTTGCCCTGCCCTGAACCTATATATTTTAACTCCAACCTCAGCAAGGCCAGTTCTCTTCCAAGAGAAGGTATCACCAACAAACCTTGCTTACATACTAATAGACTTGCTGACCTGTAATTCTTTACTGCATCAGCAAAGCAAGAAGAACTGAGTTTCTCCTGTAACATACTCAAAATATCCAATCAATAGAGTTATTGCTGAAAATGAAAGATGTGTCTTATTTTATGGAAAATCCCATACAGACTTTTTGGCCAACCCAGTACTAAAAGAGACCTAATAGTAATACAGAACCCCCAGCCTGTGCTGTTCTGGAACAGCTGTGAGGTCCGATTGCCCACCACCAAGAAGCATGACTCCCAATGCCAGAGTTTGGTGAAAAGGAAAGGAATATTTTTTAAGATTTTTATTTATTTATTTTAGGGAGAGGGGAAGGGAGAGAGAAAGAGGGAGAGAAACATCAGTGTGTGGTTGCCTCTTGTGCGCCCCCAACTGGAGATCTGGCCTGCAACCCAGGCATGTGCCCTGACTGGGAATGGAACTGACAGCCCTGTGGTTCGCAGGCCAGCACTCAATCCACTGAGCTACACCAGCCAGGGCAAGGAATTGTTTATTTAAAAGTTATCCAGATTTAGAATAATGGCAGAATTCTGCCATTAAGTCCCATTCTCTTTAAAACACGTGCACACACACAGTCCTGCCTCCCTTTCAGGCCAGTTTCAAAATATGCCAGTCAGAGGCACCATCTTTTAGGAAAACCAAAGTCTGTGGCTCAGCACTCCCAGTCATAATTCATTATCCCAGGCATCTTCCATTAATCCATGCTTGGTTGGGCAAGTCCTGCAGTTCCCAGAACCATCATCCGTATTGCCGTGTTCCCCAGGCAGGTTTCTCAGTGGTTCTTCTCTTTCTTTCTCCTGCTCTTAATACAAAACCACATGGCACCTCCTTGTGCTTCAGACCTCATGGTGGGCTGGAGGTGGCCCTTCCACACCCTTTCAAACCACATGGCTGAAAACCCTCATGGCTGCCCACCCTTAGTTTTAAATACTGACCCAAAGCTTCCTGCGTGACCTCATCACCAACTCCTCCCACAATGAGCTATATTTGCCAATTCTCCTGTATTGTTTTTATTGATTCGGCTGCCATCCCCAGTCAGAGGAAATATGACTCAGTGATCCAGGGGCCTCCACCTCCCCTGGCTACTTCACAAGTCAAGATACACCCTTAAAGTCAAGTGCATACCTTTTGCACCTTTGTGCACCTTTTGCCCCAGGGCCATAGCATAGTTTCCCTTCAGGGAAGACTCTGCTATACACAGGCCATTGTTATGAAAAGTATCATCTGCTTCTCCCCTTCTCCCCAACCATGAGCTGTGAGAGAACATGCTCTGTACCCCATTTCAATAGTTTTGCCCTACATTAATTCTCAAGTATACTCCTAAAACCTAAAATAAAGTAACAGGTATAAATTTTAGGGCTTATTCAGGTATGGAGGAAACTTTTTCACAACCAATTTACATCCAAATCTGAGATCTCATGCTGCTACATTGGCAGAAAATTTAATCTGGCACTGTTAGCATTCCCAAGAAGACTGACACCAGAGGTAAGTACAGGGCTCATGGTGGGTCTCACCTGCCACCAATGGATCATGGAGGCTCTGCAGCTATTGGCTCAATAGTCATCTGGTTACCTCAGAAACGGCCATTGCCCAGTCTGCGTGTTATCACTGGGACCTTGGGGCAGGAGCATCTTCAGCAAGGATACAATTTCTTTTTTTGCTTTGAAATTTAAAAAAATTTATTTTTAAAGAGAGAGACAAATGTCAGTTTGTTGTTCCAGTTATTTATGCATTCATTGGTTGATTCTTGTATGTGTCCTGACTGACCTGGGGATCGAACCTGGCCATGGCAAGGATACAACTTCTTTTTTATTTTTATTTTTTCACTTTCCCAAACCTTATTAAAGAAAGAGCAATGATGGCAAATCTCTATAACATAGTCAATTTTCTGGGATTCTTCCCTTGAAAATGTGATGTTTGATTGCAAAACATACATCAAAGTGTACGTGGTTTAAGTGGGTTTAAACCACGTACACTTAGGCTGTTTAGGCTGAAATCCTAAAATGTTAGTCTTCCAACTTTCCCCAGTTTGTGGTCTGTCTTTGGATTGGCAATAATTGCCTGAACAGCTATTATGGCTTCATTAATTTTTGTCTGTAGCTTTCTGAGCTCTACTATATGTAGCAATTGCAGGATTTGAGCAGCTTCATTAAGAACTGCATCTCCTGTGTCAAAACCAAGAATATGTTTGTCTAAAGCAATAGGCAATCCCTCTTTTGTCTGATTTGCTTTACAATTGCATCCTGTGTCTGGCACTCGTGGACCAAATGCGCATTACGAGGTAATCATCATAACGCTGTATCTGAAGGTTAGCCAAAGCCATTACACCAGCCTTAAAATCAGGATTTACATCCAAATTGATCAGTGGTTCTGCATTGTCAGCATTTTTTTATTATCATATACTGAGTCCTTGTTTTTTTCAGCATTATCTCCATATTCAAGTCTAACAGCTAAACCAAGAAGCCAGTCGATTGCAACTTGTCCATCTTGAATCCTGAAAGCACAGTTAACATCTGTGAAATACTTTGCAGAAATACTTTTAAGGCAGCAGGTAGTGGAGATCCATCAGCTTGCGTTGGAACAGGGTCCCAGCTTCTCACTCTTCAGCTGGGAGAGGAGAGGTGTGAGGCTGGAGGGGCAGGCACATAGGATGTGGCGAGAGAGCAGGCAAGTGCCTGGATGCTCGGAAATCAAGGACACAACTTCTTACGTTCAGGGTCAAGCCCTTTCCTACCAATGCTGCCAAAGAACATATGGTGCAGGTCCCCGCAAATCACACAGCTATAAATAGACCATCAACATCTTCCTAACCTTCTGAAATCTTTTCTTCCTTGGTCTTCTCTAAGGCACTTCCCTGTCCCCTCAAATAGCACATACACCCATGAATATACACTCTCTCCTTGAATATTTGCATAATTTTTTCAATCAGATTGATTTCTACAGAACATAAGACCAGCTCTTGACTTCTAAGATTTTGTTCCTACCCAAAGTCCTGATTCAAGGATGCAAGACGGGAAAACTACATAGCAAACAATACAAATTAATATACCCAAAACTGGATAACTGGGACCAGAACTTAATCTTTTTTTTATGGTCTTCCCTGCCCCACCCCACTCCCAGTCCTGTTATCAAAAGCAATCATGTGCACCCACTACTCTGGTTCTCCTAAAGTTGTTACACAAAAGCCAGGGCTTGTCTCTCATTGATATTTTTAACTTGTAAGACCATTCATTTGTTAGAAGCAGGAGCCTGCACATTTCATAGGCTCACCTGCTTTATCTTGCTTAGTAAGACAATGAAAATATATCTTTTTGTGAGGAACTATCTTTACTAGACAGGACTATTGCCTGCCAATGACAGAAAACCAAGTCAAAGTAGGCTAAATACTAGAGAATCTATTGGCTCACATAATTTGGAAGTTCAAGAGTTGGACATCACAAATGGCTGGATCAAGGAGGGGAGGTGTCAAAACTGTCATATATAACTAAATGGAATCTGAGTACTCCATCTCCCAGGTATTGTGATTAGGTCAGTGATGGTCATTTGTGGAGTTGGCACCTTGCTGAGATTCCCCCCACCCCCAAATCACCAGGAAATACACTTCTATATCCAGTGAAAATATCCTTCAGGAATGGAAGTAAAATAAAAACACTGTTAGAGGAGGAAAATGAAAATAATTTGTTGCCAACAGACTTGCTCTAAAAGAATTGCTAAAGGAAGTTCATCAGATAGATGGCAAATGATATCTGAAGGACACCTGGAGTTTCAAGGACGGAAATGCTAAATATCTGGGTAAACATAAAGACTATTCTTCTCCTCTTGAGTTCTTTTTAAAATATTTGATAGTTGACAACAAAAATCATAACACTGTTTGATGAGCTTTACAATTTGAATACCTATGACAACTATAACATAAAACGTAGGGAGAAGATAAATGCACTTACATGGGAGTAAAAATTTGACTTGAAATGGTCAACTATTGATTCTAGGTGGACTATGAAGTTACTTATGTTTATTGCGATCCCTAGAGGAACCACTAAAAATAATATACAAAGAGATATGGTCAGAAACGCAATAGATAAATTAAAATGGAATACTCAAATATGTTCAAATTAGCCAAAAGAAGGCAAGAAAAGGAAACAAAGGGAATAGAGAACAGATAATAAAATGGTATCCCTGATGTCTCTATACCATATTATGAAGGTAAGGATAACTGTTGGAGAAGTTAACTTCAGTTACCAGTCCAGTACAACAGGTCCTTAAATAATGTTTCGTTATAAAGTTGATGACATGCTTTAGCAACTTAACACTTGTTTGTATCCATTAACCTAAGGTAAAGTTGACTTCATCATACTTCACTTCGTGGGAAGTTGCATAACCTATCCACGATAATTGAGGACTAAGTGTATTCAACATCACTAAAGCGTCTAAATTTGAGGTCAGTTAACTGCAGAGGATATTTACGGACCATAGCAGTAAGAATCAGGAGGTCCTTTTGGTGTGGACATCACGTTGACATGGGCCTCATATTCAGACTTTTCATAGTATCTCCAGTAGTATGTTCAAAGACAGGATTGCAGTCAGCCCATCATTCAACTTGATATATCTTACAGTCCTATTATGACTTAATAGCACATTTATTTGACCCTAATACTTAAATAGCATTTTAAATCTACCATAATTTTTATCACACATTTTGGGATTATTTTAATTTTTAAGATACTAAGAACTCCCCAAAATGGGGAGTTAGAACCCGCTATCTCTGCGAATAATTCCTTTTACTGGGGATTTACTGTGTACCTGACACTTTACTTCACAAGCCTATGAGTAGGCACTATAATTATTCCAATTTCAGGGATGAAGAGATGGGGATTTACAGAAGTTGCCACAGAGCCAACTCTCGAACCCAGGAAATCTAACTGCCCTGCCTAAGGTCTGAATCAACGCCTCAGCCTTTAAAGGTCCAAATTTCGTTGCCATCTAGGTAAGGCTTCAACGGTTAAGATCCCTTGAGGCCGTAACTCTCGGCCCCGTCACCCGCCTCAGTTCTCCCCCTAACCTCGCCCTTCCCAACACAAGGGATAGGAACCACCGCGGCCGGCTGCGCTGCGCATGCTCAGCCGCAGAGCACTGCGGGAAAGGGGCTGGGCCTGCGCGGCCTTCCCGTCCCGTCGAAGTTCCTGTGAGAAACCTCGCGTGGTAAGCATGCCGGAGGGTGGTTAGCGAGCCTCCGTTCGTGGCTCTGGTTTCGGTCTTTATTTCTGTCTTAGGGATGGGCGGAGAGTTTCGCCTGTGGAAGGGAGGAGAGAGCGACACGTAGGGCAGGGTTTCTGGAGGCGCTGCCGCGCGTGCGGGATCAGCCGTTAGGGAGGTCGGGAATTCGGAGGTCGGGGCCACGGTTTGTGTTTGTAGTCGCCTTTATCCTAATCCCGAGTCAGGGCCTCCTTGGCCCCCACATCCAGCATTTCTCGCCTCCTAGGGCTTGTGCGTCCTAACTGGGCTTTCAGTCTTTAGCCTCCGCGGTTCCCGTTTCTCAAACGTTTATGTGATAACACTTGTGGCTTCATTAAGTAATGATTTTATTCAATCTTCAAAACCTGGGACTCCTTTTGCCAATTAAATTGTACGCGGGATTTCAGCTAAAAACAAAACAGGTAATTACTTGAAAGTTTGACTCTTGATGAATTCGGACTTGAAATGGAACTAGATACAGGTGTAATCTTTATCACTTTATTTCAGTAATCTTTATCACTTTATTTCAGTATTTTGCTTTAGTGTACAGGATTGAGAGTATCTTGCTTCGGAGTGGACCAGTGTTTACAAACTAAAACTTTTTTCAGCTTTCTCAGGAGGAAATATTGGAATACTTTTCAATTAAAACAAAAGCTGGAAAGTAGATAAGTGGAGAATTTTCTCTTAAGAGGTGGATCACTAATAACATCTGACAATTACTTGTATTCCTCATCACAGATTTATAAGACAAGAAGCCCTTAAAATTGGTAACAATTACAACACTTTGCCCATTTAACTCCTAGGTTGAGGCAAGAGCATTAAAGGAGATGTCCTTGCTAAAATGGTGAATTTGCTTCTAGGGTTTTCTGTGTGTGCAAAGGGGTAGGTGCAAAGCTGTAGCCTTCCTCATCAATGACCTAGCCACAGGGAATTGAACTATATTTACCGAAATGGCAGGAAAAGCTATTTCCTGAAGATCTGTTAATTTAACACAAATTAACGCTTTGGATATCTTCAAAAATACTTAACATTTTGTGTATAACATATTAAGGGTATCATGATTTTATTAGTTTTGTTAAAGTAATTTTTATTTAAAAATGAGTTATAAATGAAATGTTTGCCGAACCTCAAAAGCTATTTACAAGATTAATTTCAAAATTTTTGTTGTCCAGAGTCCTTCCTGATACGATCCCTGTCTGCTTCTCCAACTTCATTTTCTTGCCCTACCACTTTTGCATTTATCTCCAACAGTAACTCCACTCCTTATAGTTCCCAAATACGTGTGCTTTTGTACATGCTGCCCCTAAACCTGGAATATCCCCCATTATTGCTTCACAGAAACCTGCTTTAAAACCTACCTGAAATTCACCATCTAGAAGACTTCTTTGACTTTCTTCTCTTTCCTCATTTCTGATTTATACACTTAGCACTTACACTATTGCAATTTTTATACTGTGCTATCCAGAGCATTACGAGTGTAGAGACATCCTAACTCCAGTACTGAGGCACTTCATAGTGACTCTTGTTGCCTACAAAATTAAGCATGGACATTTTAGTATAATTTGAAGACCATTTAGTCTTCTGCCTCCAGCGTTCCTATCAAGCCAGTAAAAGAGCTTGCAAAACTCAACTGAATAAAACAAATTTTTGAAAGGTGTGACATATAAAGAAGTAGCTGTAATGCAAAGGAATGAGATATAGCTGCTTCTAAGACTGTCAGTCATTTTATTTTTGCTTGTGTCCATAGAGGACACTACCTTAATTATTGTAGCTTTATAGTAAATACTCAACTTTTTTCTTTTTTGAGGTTGTCTTGGCTACTCTAGGATCTGTATACATTCTGTACACATTAGAATCTTGAAAGTTCCACAAAAACTCCTGCTAGTATTTGGATGTATAGTTAGTTCAATTTAGGGAAAACTGACTAATAAGATTAAGTCAGTCAATGAGCATGCTGTCACTCTCCAGTCATTTAGATCTTCCTTAATTTCTCTCAGCATTATTTTGTTTTCAGTGTAGAGGTCTTGACATATTTAATTAGATTTATTCCTGTATTATTTTATGGTGCTATAGAAAATAGTTATTTTTTAAAAGATTTTATTTATTTATTTTTAGAGAGAGGGGAAGTGAAGGGAGAAAGAGGGAGAGAAACATCAGTGTGTGGTTGCCTCTCACACTCTCCCAGCTGGGGACCCAGCCCACAACCCAGGCATGTCTCCTGACTGGGAATTAAACCAGAGATCCCTTTGGTTTGCAGGCTGGCGTTAAATCCACTGAGCCACACCATCCAAGGCTATTTATTCCTTTTCAAGATTTATATCTTTTAATTTTTCTTTGCATTATTGACCTGTATAGAACCTCTGGTACAATGGTGAAGAGAAATGATAAAATTTTTAAACATTGACCTTGTATTAACATGATCCTGCTAAATTCTATAGCTTTTTGTTTTGTTTTGTTTTAGTTCTATTTGTTGGGGGAAGAGGCATTCCTTAGAGTATGGCCCCCTGGTGTCTCAACTGAAAGTCCAGGTCTCTACCAAGGTTCCTTTACTAAGCTTAATTCAACTCTGTTTTTAGCTCTGCAGAGCTACTGTAATCTCTTCTCAGCTCTTTAGCCTCCCAGCTGCTATTTTCTGCTAGGTCTTTCGGATTAGTAGAAGTGCAGTTTAGGAGTCAGCTAATTAGTGGAGGAGGGGGATATTTGTATGCAGACCTGGAGACAGGAGTCTCTGGTTCCCTCACCTTCCAGATTTTGCCTCTGGAATTCCAACTGCTTTTGCAACCCAGAACTCCTGTCTCCTTAGCTCATTATGCTGTTGTTTTCAGTTTGGGCTTTTTCCTCTACTCTGTCCTGAAAAGTGTCCTCAGGGGTAAAGCCTGTTACATATCTGATTTTAGTGAGAAGGTTTAGCTTGCCAGGCTACTCTGTTAAGCCTAAATTTTATCAATCTGATAAAATCTGGAGCTGAGCTGGTTTAACCACATAGTAGGATTTGAATAGGCAAAAATGACTTTGTAGGTTGGAGAACAGTGTGAGCACAAGTGTAGAGGGGAGGAGTTAAAAGATTAAGGTAAAACAGTTTGAAGCATCAGGTTAACACAAGCAATACTGTGGGAATTTTCCAGGAGTGTGTACATTCCCTCTGGAGGTCTGTTTGTGTCTGGAAGTAACTCCTAATAGCTTGTAATTTCTTTGAGGCCTCATGTTTAACTTTAAAAATTAATGTGAATTTTGTTTTCTTCTCCATGACACCCCGTGTGTGTGTGTGACTTATCCCTCTTTTGTTTAAAGATCTCTAGGACTTACTTTACTCTAAAGTGCATCTGGGAAAGGAAGTCATGGATTTGCTTTTCCTATGTGTTTTTTGCTTTGTTTTTCTAATAGCTAAAGAAATGTTTTATAACACTTTCCCATGCCTCAGGAATATATTTTATATTCATTAATTACATTTTCAGATGCTCTCCATTTTTTACCTATTTGTGAGATGACTGCCACATTTGAAGTGATTCCAAGTTGCCAAAACTCATTGATGCTTTCTTTTTAATCAGTGTTTAGATTTGCATAACATTTAATTTTAGGTGAATAGAATCTACTTAATGACAATCTAGTAATTAATTTCCAAGCCATTTTGCTTTTCTGGTTATGTGTAATTCTCAGGTGGGCTGGGCAGAGGCCATAGGAGCTTTTATTGCACTTCATAGTCAGGTCTTATTTTAATTTTCTATCTTGGGATAGGAGCTTTGAGTAGAAACTGAGTTAAAGATCAGGGTTGAGTGTAAGTGGTTGAGTCCCAACCTCAAAAATAAAAGACAATGGAAAAATTCTTGGGTTTTTCTTGTACTAACTCAGAATAAAACCATAGACCTGGAATTATTCCTGTTAGAACTATCCATATCTGTTTTAATTAGCCCCTGCCCTCCATCATCATGAATTGTAAAGCCTGTTCAGAAAAGAGTATGTTTGTCTTGGGGGTGATCAAAGAAGGGGAATCCAGACTTGTACTCTGCAGCCAAGTAAGGGTGGCAGGAAGGGCAAGAGTTCTAAAGGATTTACAATCAAAGTTAGCAGCTACCAGAAAAGTGGAAAGTAGATCTCAATTAAGAAAAAAAGAATACAAGAGACCATTTCTTGAAACAGAGGTGTGGGGCTGGGCAATCAAAAGTTTCTCTTGAAGTTCCTAAAATATTACAAAATGGAATTACTTTCTACCCCTGAATGTGAGTTTGGATTTTAGCTATTTACCAAATAGGAATCCATTGATCTAGGAAGTGTGTTTCACAGGCATGAGGCGTGATGGGAAAATAGATTTAAGACATATTTAGAAGGTATATTTGATCCAATTTGGTGATTAAATGTGGAGACTTTGGGAATTTAGACCTACCCCTAGATTTCTGGTTTGGGAAATTAGGTGTATATGATAGTTCATTTACCAAGAAAGGGACCATGTGTAAAGCAGGTCAATGGGGATAATATAAAAGTATGATTTTTAATTTCTTGAATTTGATGAACCTGTGAAAAATCTAATGGAGGTATTTAATAGGTGGTTAGGTATATAGGCTGGAGTTCAGGGATGTATGGGGAAACTAGCCTACAGGTGTTAGTTGAATTCAAGGTTGTACCCATAGAGCAAGTGAGAAGAGCTCTGGGTATCAAGAAGTGTCTAAACCTTCAGAGGATTTTTATAAGGTATTATATGAGCCAAACTGATGGCATGTGCTGAGGCGCAAGATCTCAAATGCTCTGGAGAGCCTTGACTGGTGTGGCTCAGTTGTTTGGAGTGCCATCAGTGAACTGAAAGGTTGCAGGTTCAATTCCTGGTTGGGGCACATGGCTAGGTTCTGAGTTTGGTCCCAGTCGGAGTGCCTGAAAGAGGCAACCATGTTTCTCTCCTCTCTCTCTCTTCTTTCCCCTCCTTCTAAAATCAGTTAGCATGTCCTTGGGTGAGGATAAAAAAAATCAAATGTTTTGGAGAGTAACCATTTTGAAGTTTCTTTTTATACATTTGAAATCAAGGAGGGAATGTAAGAAAAATTATGTGAAGGTCAGAGAAAGCAAGGCTGGGGCTGAATTAAAGGATAATTAAGATGATTAGCCAACTTGAGGGTGGTTACATTTTAGGAAGAGAAGTCTAAAAGGGGGCATTTCAGCCCTGACTGGTGCAGCTCTGGTTAGGCGTCAACTGGCAAACCAAAAGGTCACCTCCTGATTCCCAGTCAGGGCACATCCCTAGGCTGTGGGCCAGGTCCCCTGTTTGGGGGATGTGAGAGGCAACAGCCTACCAATGTTTCTCTCCCCTACTTTCTCCCTCCCTTCCCCTCTCTCTAAAAAAAATTAATCAATCAGTAGGAGCATTTCAAATGTATGTTAAACTAGATGCACACAGACAATGAACAGGGCTTTCTTAAGACAAATATAAACAGTTACAGGTTGAGGCATGACTACCCACCATGACCCGCCCAGTTAGGAATTTATGATCAGATCTCCCTGTGCAATTACTTTCCATAAACCCTCTTTTTTCAATTTTTCAAAAAAATTCTAATTTTAGAGGGGAAGGGAGGGAGGAAAAGAGGGAGAGAAACATCAATGTGTGGTTGCCTCTCACATGCCCCCAAGTGGGGACCTGGCCCGCAACCCAGGCACGTGCCCTGACTGGGAATGCAACTGGCAACCTTTTGGTTCGCAGGCTGGCACTCAGTCCACTGAGCCACACCAGCCAAGGCAAAAACCCCCTTTTTTCAAAAAGAAAATATTTACTGATTTGAGAGAGAGAGTCAGCTGCCAGCCCCTGGGAAATGAAGTAGGTGGAGAAAGTCTCTGGTGTGCTCAGTGGAGAAAGCCTAGTGCTGGATCCTCCCTCCTGAGGGCTTTTATCTGAGGTCTCCTGGGAGGATCACAGTACAATATTCATTCTTTCCTGATGTGTCTCCTCAGGGTCGTGGTCTCCACTGATTTATCAGCACTGATTTAGTGGGTCAGTAGTCATTGCAGCTGGTCCTGATGTCAGGCATGGTGTCACTCTGCCTGCTTTTGCTGCTTTTCTGGGACTGGAGCTGAAACGCAGCTGAATCCCAGATGTCATCTCCTGAGCTTAATGTTTAAGGGAGTGCCCATGCAGTTTTTGGCTTGTAGTTTTGCCCATTGCTAGGGGTTCTAGCCACCCTGGGGTTTTCCACCCCTGGAGACCCTCTCTGTACCTGGCCCATCCTTCCTGCTCTGCTCATGCCTATCTAACTGCCTACTATACTTACAGAAAATTACTGTATTTAAAAGAACTGATTTTAAAATCAGAACTTGTCCTCAATTTATATTTTATTTTAGATATCTGAAAACTGTTCCTCAAGAAGAAAACCATTTGTTTGGAACTGGAGGAGTCCTTCACATCAAGTACTCAAATGAAAGAGTCACCAACAGAGGTTGAATGTGACAAGGCAGCAGCACCACAGTTGCTGCAGCCGGACAGAATTAAGACAGAACCTGACAATGCTCAGGTACCTTGGCCTTTTTCTACAGCATCACTGAATTATAAATTTTAATTACTGGTATTTAGATGGTGGTTTATTGGTTGAAAGCTTTTAATCCTGTTAAAAATTTAAATACCAAAGCAGTTGCTCAAATAATATAAGGTACAGTGGTGTTCAGTGCCAAAACCAAGTCTATGCAAGAATGTGATTTGAGAGAAGAATAAGCTGTTTGGAATTGGGTATTTGGATGGATAAAAGAATTGCTTAGGATATCATGGGCCTAACTAAGGTTAATACATTTTTTTTGTTTTTCTTTTTGTTAAATCATTTTAATTTTTTAATTACAGTTGACATACATTATTATATTGCTTTCAGGGGTATATCCCAGTGATTAGACATTACATAACTAAGTGATCATCTTAGTAAATCTTGCACCCCTCTGACATCATTTGTAGTTATTAGAATATTATTGACTATATCTCCTATGCTGTACTTTACATGCCCATGACTATTCTGAACAACTTCTTTGAATTGTACTCCTTATTCTTTTTAATTATATTTTGTTTACACTATTACAGTTTTCCCACTTTTTTCCACCTTTGTCCTCCTCCAGCCAGTCCCCCCTCCCTCAGGCCCATGTTGCCCATGTCAGTGGGTCATGTATATATACTTTGGCTCATTTCTTCATCTTCTTTCATTATGTACCTGCTTCTGGACTCCCCCCTGACAGCTGTTGGTCTGTATGCCTCTTATTCTATTTTGCTCATTAGTTTATTGTTTGTTACCAACTGTACTTTTTAATCTCTTCACCTTTTTCACCCATCACCCCACTCCCCCTTCCATCTGGCAACTGTCAAAATGTTCTCTGTATCTATGAATCTGTTTCTGTTCTACTTGTTTATTTTGTTTTTTAGATTCAATTGTTGATAGGTATGTATTTATTGCCATTTTTATTGTTTATATTTTTTATCTTTTTCTTAAAGAAGACCCTTTAACATGTCATATAGTACTGGTTTGGTGGTGATGAACTCCTTTAGCTTTTTCTTGTCTGGGAAACTCTTAATCTAACTTTTGATTCTAAGTGATAGCTTTGCTGGGTAGAGGTCCTTGCTTTTCATCACTTTGAATATTTCTTGCCAATCCTTTCTGGCTTGCAAAGTTTCTGTTGAGAAATCAGCTGACAGTCTTATGGGAGCTTCCTTGTAGATTACTAACTACTTTTCTCTTGCTGCTTTTACGATTTCTCTCCTTGGCCCTAGTTGGGTAGCTCCGTTAGTTAGAGCATCATCACATTACACCAAGGTTACAGGTTTGATCCCCAGTCAGGACCCATACAAGAATCAACCAGTGAATACATAAATAAGTGGAACAACAAATCAATGTTTTTCTTCCTTCAGGGCCACGTTTTACTTATTTTTTAGAGAAAAGGAGACAGAGAGAGAGAAACATTGATTGGTTGCCTCTCACACACCCCCAACTGGGGACCTGGCCTACAACCTAGGCATGTGCCCTGAACCAGCAGCTTTTTGGTTCTCAGGCTGGTGTTCAATCCACTGAGCCACACCAGCCAGGCACTAATTATGTTTTTATGCTACTACCTCTATTAAGTTGTAGAAATAAATAAATTTTAAATTTTAGAATTATTTCCTTTATAATTTTTAATCCAAATTAGTTTCATGTTTTTATTTTTAAGCTTTCTTAGATATTGCATTCTAAAACTATAAAGGATTAATTGATTCAGGGTATGAGTATTCTTTAAGTAGGGCCAAATTTCTGTGGAATATTTGCATATGATTTAGCTGGAATTTTTTTTTTTTAACTAAGTGTTTGATTCTGCAAATTTCAGAAAATAAACAGATAATCCAATTATCCTAATATTTTCTGAGTGAAGAAAATCAAATTTTAATTTATGATGACCTAAAATCCTAGTGCCAGGCCTGAAGGCAGTAGGAGGAACAGTCATCAATTGGAATTTCTAATGAATCAAAAAATAAATTCAGTTTTAATTTATTTCTACTATTCTGCTTAGAAATACCCTAAAGTAGATCAGTATCCAGTAAGGATCTAACTCCCATTGAGTTGTGACAGTGTGGATTGTTGTTCATCTAGGAAGTATCTGTTGCGTTTTCAATCCATACATTCAAAAACGTAGATCAAGTTTAGGTAGATTGCCTGCTGCTGTGAAAAAAATCCTCCCTTGTAAAACTCATTCAGCCCAATCTAACAGTTTTTGTGTTTAAGGCCTTTATAAAGACAAGTAACTGAAGTCACACTTAGATACATAGAAAACAATGAGGTAATTGATTGGTATTATTAGCCAAATGTCACCGAAAGGGGAGTGCTTACCTATGTACTATGGTTCAGTTGTTATACAATTCACTGAGTAGATTTAAGCATAATTTATTATTTTCGATCAAATAAGTAGTTGTTTAAAACATATTGTATTCATTATTTTCCTTTTTTTTTTTTTTTTTAGGAGTATTGTCAAGCCCAACAGTCTCAAACTAAGGAGAATGAACAGAAAATAAACACTACATTTTCAGACAGTGGTAATAGAATTATTTAAGCTGTTCACATTTATTCTGACCAATTGACAGCCAATTTATTCTACTTTTTTAGAATGCCTTTGAATAGTGCATTGTGTTGAGTTTTAAGTCCAGAAGTAACCTCTAAAGTAAAATGAAAGAATGCATGCTTAATTTTATGTAAATACTGATTCTTTTCCTTCTTTTATTGTGTTTATAGCTTCACAGTCGACTACAGACACTCAGCCTTCTCTGGCATCATCTGGCATGAACAAAATGCTTCCTTCAGTTTCAACCACAGCTGTTCAGGTTTCCTGTTCTGGTTGTAAGAAAGTTCTCCAGAAGGGGCAGACTGCGTATCAAAGAAAAGGGTCCACTCAGCTTTTCTGCTCCACACTCTGCATCACTGAATACATTTCATCTGCCAGTACACCAGCTCTTCCCAAGAGAACTTGTGCAAACTGCTCAAAGTATATAATTCTAAATTATGCCTCGTTTCATAACTTTCCTACCTAGATCTTAGAGTCTTGGCTGTAGTTTTCTACATTTTCATCTTACTCTGAAGAAGTATCACCTTGGTTTAGGGAAAAGAAGCTCCTGCTGCTTTCAGTTCCTCTAATTCTTTAGAAATAGTTTGTTGTTCATTGAGAGATTTGCAGAATTTAAAATATAAGTTCTATTTCTCTTCTGTAAACAGTGTAACCTCCAAAGCTTGTCTTCTTGGTTTTTTCATTTGATACTCTCTATCAGTGGGATTACTGTATGCCCATTTTATCTTTTAACTGTGTATGGAGCAACTTACTAAAAAAATCATACAACAATTATTTTGGCTCTTCCCAGGGTATGAAAATTATGTTTCTTTTGCAATGGTAAATGAAGTTATTTAATTATTTTAAGAAATTGAATAGTCATAGGTAAACATAGATGGGTAGATATAATTCTTTCAAGACTTCTATGAGCTATTGTTGTGGTCTTAGTTGTTTTTTTTTGTTTTTTTTTTTTTACATATGTAAGTCATTTTAGATACTGAGAAAGAAAGTAATAGTAATTTCATAATGAATTCATGAAAAGTGTCTCAAATATCTTATTGCACTGTACTCATCCTTGTGATGATGCAGCGACCCTGGGTAATGAAACCATGGGAAGTGAAACCTTGCATAAGGGGGGACTGCTGTACATGCTGAAGTTTGAAAAGTATCAAGAACTTCTTTGTTAATAGTCCCATCTGTTTTGTTAAATGTATATAAGAATTACGAGTATCAAATAATATACTTTGTGATCAGCACAGTATTGGCATGTCGTAAGGACTCATAAATGTTAGCTATCACTGTTTTTATCTTAACAAACTCTTTAATGGTTGCTTCAGTTCCTCATTTGGCTGCTGCTTCACATCTTATCCATTACTTCAAGTCTTACTCCCTGGAATTTTACTTACCTTTCTCTTGTCCTTTTTCAACCCTTTAATCCTATACTTCGTGTTTTTTCTTTTTTGCTCTGGGCTGTATGGCACTCTTTTTAGCCTGCTTTCTTCTGCAGAATCATAAAACTGGAAGGGACCTTGGAGATCAACCAGTCCAAACATTTTCTTTTGATTTTGAGGAAATAGAGGCCCTGAGAAGTCAAGGTATCATGTTGCTATGTTTGCAGTTTACCCATTATGCATCTTTAGCAGACTTCCCAAATTGAAAAGGCTGAAGAAGGATTTTAGTATATAAGTTGTTTTCTAAGGCAAAGGAATTGAGTATGAGCAAAAATATGAAACAAGTTTTGCTTTCTTTGGAATAAAATTTTTTTGATATAAAATGCTATTTTATAGGTGGTAGTAGTGCCTAGGCTAGGAGAGGCCATCCATTGTTCGGAGGAACCTGTGCTACTTTCAAAACTTTATTCCACATTCATTAACCTCTTGTATTAATATATAGTTCTTAAGATTTTAGCTAATTATTGTTACTGTTGAGATTTTGTAGCAATGATTTAAAATCTACATTAAGTTGATAAAATTCTTATATTTCATGAACAAGATGAAAAATAGCTTTGAAAATGACATTTTAAATCATGTTAGAATGATAAGGCTTTTTTAGAGAGCCATGTATGTAAGAAGTGTCATTTCTGCCCTTTCGTGTCCCAGTTGGAACCGGTTAGAGATCCTGAGAGCAATCAATAGAGTTGGAAATAACCCCATGCACTAATGCTGATAACATTTGTTGGAAAGTTGTTCAGACCTACGCTCAGTTTGTTTAAGCTCATTTTAGTCACTTGTAACAAAATACACTTTTTTTTAATCCCTACCTGAAGACATTTTGTTTTTCATTGCTTTCAGAGAAACAGGAAGGGAGAGAGTAGGGGGAGAGGGGGAGAGAGAGAAAGAGAGGAGAAAGAGAGAAATATCAGTGTGAGAAAAAAACAATTGCCTTCTTGTATGCATCCCGGCCAGGGGTGGAACTCGCAACCTGGATATGTGCCCTGCCCAGGAATCGAGCCCACAGTCCTTCAGTCTACAGGATGATACTCCAACCAACTGAGCCACGTTGGCCAGTATGGCTCAAAACTTTTTCAGGTGTTTTTTAAGGCCTTAGATCAGAGCCAGCAATCTAGTATACTAACAGCAGCATAAACTAGTACGCATTTCCAGAGTTCCATACTTCTATCAATGCAGTCTCTGCTGCTGCTTTTGCATTCAAGTTAATTTTGTGTCTTAAAAGCCTGCCTCAAATATCTTTACCTCTTGTCTATTCTCACATCATTCCTTCCTCTTTTACTTCCCTACGCCCATCCAGATTAATTGCTCCATGCTGTTTTCATAGTGTTCATAACTTCCAAAGCATTTACCTAAAAATTGACACTACCCTGTTTATTTTTTCTCCTAGCAACTATTACTTTATTTATTTAAAAATTTAAAAAAATTTTCTTTTCTATTACCATTCAGTCCCCTTATACCCCCTATACTATCCAGTTTAGAAGATGAACTTCTTAACATCAGGGACTGGATTATAGTCATCTTTATATCCCCAAGGCCTAAATACTGCCTGGCACACAGTGAATCCTAGAGTTTTCTGTCATGAAGTACAACGACAGCACAACTCAAACTGCATTTAGAGCTATATTTTAAACCAGTAAACTGACTGATGATGTGTTAATGAAATGAACCTGTTATTTTTGGTACCATCTGTTTAAGAAGGTAGAAAATCATGCATAGTATACTAAAACTTTGTAAGTGTTGAAGTGTGAAAATAGTGTTGATTTTAGGGGCATTTGCATCTGAAAAATTATCCTGAAATAATGATATTCTGGGGGTTCTAGCTGGTGAGGTATGTTGGTATTTCCCGTAGTGGCAGTTCCCAGATTTTTTTCTGGTCTCCAGATCCCTTTACACACTTGGAAAATGAGGAAGACCCAAAGAGTTTTAGTTTTAGGTAGGTTGTATCTACCAATATATACTGTGTAAGAAATTAAAACCAAGAAATTTTAAAACTGTTTAACTTCTTTAAAATAAACTCAATGCATATTGACAAATTTTTATGAAAAAAAGCTGTTTTTTTTTTTTTAAATTTATTGAGAAGAAAAATTCTAAGAATAATTCAGTAACCATTGTTTTTATCAGTTTTACAACATTGGCTGGGTTTCCATATCTGCTTCTTTATGCGGTGTGTTGCAAAATACCATTTTGGCTGAAGTCTAAAGAAAGTCTGGCCTTAAACTGTAATTGGAAAAGGGAGGTCCACTCTACTAGGCTTTCAGATAATTGTGGATTTTTTTTGATACAGTATCAGAAAACAAGTGTTAGTTGTAATGTGTAACTGAAACCATAGCAATGCAGTTTTTGTACTGTTAAAATTCCTTGGTCTACAGCTTCCGGTACAACTAACACCACCCTTCTATTACAAAATCTTTTATGACAAAATCATAAGCATGTAATTCTGTAACATAACTATCACACTCAAGCACACCATATGGCATTTTAGGTGAAATGTTCAGATTAAAACTATAAATTATTGCACTCATATTACTACCCTACCAACCACACTCAAACAGGCCTTACTTCTGCTGGACCCTGTATTTGTACTTTGGTTCTTTTACCCATAAATGATTTTTGCTATATCATCAGAAAATATTGGGTCACTGGATTATGTGGATCTTCTGAATGTTGATGTATTTCATTACATAATAGTTTTTAAAGATCATTTTTTTTTTAAATTACTAATCTCATCAGGAAAGTCTTAATTAAGTGATAGGGAATAAGTAAGCTGGAGGTGGGAGGTATTTTTCCAAAATTCTTATTTTCAGTGAAAGTTCAAATTTTATCATTGGCAATGAATACTGCCAGGTTTTTTTGTTGTTTTTTTGAAGTAACACTTTTACTTTATTCATTGTTGAGAAAATATCTGCCAGGTATACACTTCTTCCAGTTTTAGTATGTGTGCTGCTGAAGCAAGGACAGGTATACAGTTCTTGATAATAGTTTGTCTCATAGTTGTTCTTTCAAGTAAAAATGGGCTTCATGGAAAAAGTAGCTAACTTAGGTTATAACTCTTAACATTACCACGTGTGGTTTTCCTTGATAGCCATCATCCTTGGGTGCACAGGGATAACACTTTATGCCCATATCCCATTTCATCACACAGAATATTTAAAAGATGTGATGTATTCAAGGATCAAGTTTCATAAAGCAAATAATTTTTACGGCAAAAGCTTGGCAGTGATAACACTGGTACTGGCACGTTTGTGCCACTGCCTTGATTTGTGCTAAGGCTCTAGCGGTTTCACTCATCTCTGCTTTTTTTTATTTCCTCCCAACTTACCGAGGTGAAATTCACATGACAAAAGACCATTTCAGTAGGATTTAGTACGTGATAGTGTTGTACAACTACCACCTCTACCTAGTTACAAATGTTTTCAACCAAAGTAAAATGCCTTATTCATTAAGTAGTTTCTACCCATTTTTTTCTCCTTTCCCCTCAGCCCCTGACAACCACCAACCTGCGTTCTATCTATGAATTTACCTGTTCTGGATATTTGGAATCCTGCATGTGATCTTTAAATGCCTGGATTCTTTCCCCTAACATGTTTTTCAGGTTCATCTATGCTATAGCATGTATATCTTTGTTCATTTTTATAGCTAAATAATATTCCACTGTGTGAATACACTACAGTTTGTTCATCTTTTCATTCATTGATGAACATTTGGGTTGTTTTTAATCTAACTGTAGAGAATAGTGCTATTACGAACATGCATTTACATACACTTTTTTAGGTACTTATTTTCAATTCTTACGGATATAAACCTAGGCATGGAATCACAGGGGCCCACTATTACTTTTGGGTCATGAGATAAAATGTACAGTGAAAAAGTCAAAAATACCTTAATGTGAAATAGTTTTGATCTTGTGGATTCCCTGAAATTATCTGGGGGATCCCAGGGATTTGCAGACCACACTTTGAAATCTTCTGTCCCGTAGATTTCAGAGTTGGTCAGGTATGAATATGTGAGTTGTTATCCTTTTATTATCACTAGCACCAACTAATGCAGGTTAGATAATTAACCTTAGAGCTGCACTATCAGATGTGTTTTACAACTCCTACATTACAGATGAGTAAATTAACATTTAGGGAGTATATATAAGTAAAAGAACTAGATACTAAATTCAGACTTTATTTCAATAATATTGTTATTACTATTTCACGGTTCTTTGGGTGAAAGAAACAATAGGGGAGAGGGTTGTTGGAGGGAGTGATTTTTAGCTTATGAAGAGAAACTATAATTATGGTAAAACTGATGGTGCCCTTGTTATTTATTTTTGTTAGAGACATTTTAAATCTAAAGGATGTGATCAGTGTCCAGCTGGAAGATACTACCTCTAGCAAAAATTTTTGCAGCCAGTCTTGCCTAAGAAAACTCTCCGTTACGCTATATACTGACAGCATTTCAACTAAATGCAGCATGTGTCAGAAGACCACTCTCGTAAGTTGCATTTTTTTTTAATGTGTAGGGACTCTGATCTGCTTAAATACCAGAATTCTCACTGAATCTTTATTTTTTTATCCTAGATTCAGTATGAAGTAAAATATCAGAATGTGAAACAGACTCTTTGCAGTAATGCCTGTTTCTCAAAGTTTCACTCTGTTAACAACCTCATCATGAACTGTTGCGAGAACTGTGGGACTTACTGTTACACTAGCTCTGATCTGTTCCATATACTTCAGATGGAAGGACAGTTCCATTACTTAAATAGTTCAAAGAGTATTTCGGCATGTAAACAGGTAAGAATAAAAAAATATTAATAAATATTAATAAAGTATGTTAAGCCCTTTTCTAGCTCCTCCTGAGCACCAACAGAAGGCTTTCTTGATTTGATGTCCAAGTAGGCATTGAGGATCAGCCTACAGTATAAGTCTTTTCTTTATTTGTAAAATTGGCTTTGATTGCCTGGGATGGTGAACATATTTTATGACCACTTTCCTCATTGCTTGCATGTGTGTTATAATTGCTATTGTATGTCTAACAAATAATATAAATAGTTACCTAATGGAGTGGTCAATTTCCTGCATTTTAATCTTTGTAACTCTTTGGTTTTTAAGAAAGTAAAATGTGGCTTCCCTGTCATTAGTTGTACCACAATGGTATTGGGTATATTTTTATGATAGTATGTTAATTTGTCTCATATCTGCAATATATTATTTTAATCTCTAGCAGAAACCAGCCAGAACACTTACATCTGGTCTTTGCAAATCATTGAAGCCCACAGATGAAATGATTGAGATCACCAATGACTTGGGGAAGACAGAGCTTTTCTGCTCTGTTAATTGTTTCTCTGCTTATAGTAAAGCTAAGATGGAATCTTCTACAGGTAATACTTGCTTAGTAATCAAAGGTTTGGTAACTCCTGAAGAATATTACTGCCTCCTTTAATGCATAACCTTGATTTATTTCCAACTTAGATTTAAAAATCAAAACCATTGAAAACTTGTTGCAAAGAAATGGTTTCCAGTATTTTTGTATAAAAGGAAGGCTGCTTCACCAGACACTTAATGTTTGTAAAGATTATTGTATTAGAATAGGATCTTATACTTAGCCCTGCTTTGTAAAAAACAAGGCCTTACAATTTTCACATAAAGTAGAACCAGTTGGAAATAATGTGAAGTTCACTAATAGAAGAGCACAGATAATCCAGAGAAGAGCACAGATAATCCAGGGACAACTATACATTCCCTCAAAGATCCACATATAGGACCAGTGATGCTACTTACACACACAGTGCAGTGAATGATGCCCTTGGGGCTTGTACATCTTGCAAACTGGCTTATTACAGAAATCGCTACAAAACTAGCTTAGACAACAGCCCAGTTCCATTTGTGTTGAGGTTTGTGATTCTTGAAAGAATTAGAAGTGATGCCTGTTAGGAGATTCTATAGGAGTCTCCTTTCTGTTCTTCATGGTAATTTCACAGTATTTGCTTGAAATTTCAGGCAATTAGTATAAAGGCTGAGAAATTGTATGCAAAGGTAAAAGATACAAAATGATGGGAAATGTAAATTACTGGTTTAATCTTGTTATTGATGTTATCCTCCCAAAAAAATCACTCCAGTACCCAGCAATACCTAAAGTTATCAGATAATTTGCATTGGTCATTGAAAACACTTGTTACTAAATAGTGCTTTCTGATTGATTCTGCCTGATTTTATTTTTATTAGTAAATATTTCCGTGGTACATGATACTTCAATGGAGCTCCTTCCTCCAGAGAAGCAATTTTCTCCAAAGAAAGATACAACTCCAGTTATTAGCAATATAGTGTCATTGGCAGATACTCCTGCTGACCCGCCCATCATGAACTCTGATGTCCTACAAGGTAAAAATTGATGTGACATTTGACATATATACTGTTTTGTCATAATTGATCAATCTATATTCTAAATGTTCTTTGTGTTGCCTGATACGAAAGAAGCAATTATAGTTTATAATGCTACTTTTATGATGCTATTTTATAGATTATAAGATCTTGAATTTATGCTTTAACAGGCACAGTTTCTTCAGAAAGAGGAAATGTCCTATCAGATGTAAGATTTTTTTATTTTTTGCTCTTTCTTAAGCTTTTCCTTTTTAAGTGTGTGTGTGTCTGAGCATATTATTCTTATTTTGATCCTAGAGCTCAAAAAAATAGAGCAATAAACACCTTTTGGTATTTCTATTCAGTTTCCCAAATGTCAAGTTTGACATTGTTATTAATAATATTTAAACAGAAGTATTACTAGCCATAGTTTTTTCCTTTGAGTTCTTATTTTTCTTAATATTAAGCAATTCTACTCACCTGAGCAATAAAAAATATTTTAGTATTTTTATTCTAATTACATACCAAAAGACCCTTAAGCAGTTAATTGCAAATAAATTATAAATTGTTAATGTTTCCCCCTAGTGGAGCTCATACTATAACTCACCCAATGACTTTATTGTGTTATTAGAATAGGTGCATTTGATATTTTAATTATTTGGAAACTGTTAAAACATATGATTTTCTCACTTCCTACTAAAGGTTTCTAAGAGTTCACCCAGCGAGTCAAGTAGTGGTGTTGCTAATACTAGCGTGGAACACCCAAGCCTTCCGCCATCTTCATCAGTACTCAGTCAGCATACAATTAGCTCCAGTGTAGAAGTACAAAAAGACCAGCTGTCAAACCAAGATGCTACATGCAATAAGAAATCTATGAAAATACGTGATAGACTATATCACCCAAAATTTACATCTAAAGTACAGAAAGTTAAAGGTAAATCAAAAAGTATTAAAAAATTTCAGTGTTCAAATTTTCAGAAGCTAGAAACCAGTGTTAAAAAGGATGCGACATTCTGTTACTCATGCCAGTTGTTCTGCCAAAAAAAATATAGCTATGGAGGACAGTCATTTGCAACCCAAGGAATTTCTAATTGGAAAAAAACTCTGAAAAATTTCAGAAAGCATGAAAAAAGTAAAATGCATTTGAAGTCATTGCAGTTTTGGAGGGAATACCAGTTTTGTAATGACACAGTCAATGACAATTTACCTATTCATTCAAAACAGATGGAAGGAAATAGAAAGTACCTAAAGCTTATAATTGAAAATATTTTATTTCTTGGAAAGCAGTGTTTACCCTTAAGAGGAAATGACCAGTCTATTTCATCTGTGAATAAAGGCCATTTTTTAGAACTGTTAGAAATCAGAGCAAAAGATAAAGGAGAAGAAATATTTAGACTTATGAGTTCACAAGTTGACTTCTATAATAGTACGCAAATACAAAATGATATTATTGAAATAATAAAGACTGAAATGTTGCATGATATTGTGAATGAGATCAATGTCTCCTCAGCTTTTTCATTAATATGTGATGAGGCAACTTACAGTGCCACTAAAGAGCAGCTTTCAATTTGTATAAGATACCCACAAAAAACATCCAAGGCTGTCTTAATTAAGGAAAGATTCTTGGGTTTCATAGATGTTGAAGAGAGGACTGGCACCAGTTTACACAGGTCTGTCACAACTTACCTGCAGAAAATTGGAATTGATTTGAATAAAATACGAGGCCAGGCCTATGATAGTGCCAGTAATTTGAGGATAATATTCAATGAAAGTGCAGCGGAATTCAAGAAGGAAGAACCAAGAGCTTTATATGTACATTGTTATGCCCATTTTTTGGATTTAGCAGTAATTAGATTTTGTAAAGAAGTAAAAGAACTTCGAAGTGCTCTAAATACTCTTGGTTCTTTGTTCAACACTATTCATATGTCTGGGGAAATGTCTGCAAATTTTCAAAAGATTTATAAACTAAGTCAAAACAAAACTTGCAAGAAACATATATCACAATTATGTTGGACAATCCATGATCATACATTACTATCTGTGATTGAGGGCCTTCCAGAGATTATCGAAACACTGGAATTTGTATCAAGCCATTCTTCTAACACAAGTTTGGCTGATGAATTGAGTGATTTGTTGACACTGGTTTCCAAATTTGAATTTATCTTTTGTTTGAAGTTTCTTTATCGAGTATTAAGTGTTATAGGGATTATTTCCAAAGAGCTTCAAAGTGAAACCATAAACATTTTTTCTTTATCTTCAAAAATAGAAGCAATTTTGGAATGTTTATCATCTGAAAGAAATGATGTCTGTTTCAAAACTATCTGGGATGGAGCAGAAGAAATATGTCAAAAACTAACCTGTAAAGGTTTTGAAGTTGAAAGACCTTCTTTTCATAAAAGAAGAAAGATTCAGAAAACAATAGATCTTGGCAATTCAGACAATGTGTTTTTCCCTACCTCAACAGAAGAACAATATAAAATTAATATTTATTACCAAGGATTAGATACTGTATTACAGAATTTAAAACTATGTTTTTCGGAATTTGATTATTGCAAAGTAAAGCAAATTTCAGAACTGTTACTTAAGTGGAATGAACCATTAAATGAAGCAACAGCCAGACATGTTCAAGAATTTTATAAATTTGATGCAGACATCATCCCAGAACTTAGATTTTATCGGCAATATGCAAAGCTCAACTTTGTCATAGATAATGATCATACCAACTTCATCAATCTTGGCCATTTGTTTATTCAGCATGGTCTTCATAATAATATTCCTTGTATATCAAAGCTATTACATATTGCTTTGTCTTGGCCGGTTACCTCAGCAAGTGTTGAAAACTCATATTCTATACTGCCTCGTCTTAAAACATATTTATGTCATACCATGGGACAAGAGAAGCTTAGTGGCTTGGCCCTAATGGCTGTTGAGCAGGAACTGGTAAATAAACTGCTGGAGCCTGAAAGACTCAATGGAATCGTGGAAAAGTTTATATGTCAGATAAAAGAAATGTAGTACTTGCTAATTTGAATTTACCACAAAAATTTTTTTATTTCTATTGGAATTTAAGTTTTTATTTCAGATTTTTGTCTCTTAAAATTTTTATCTTCAACTTGCCTTTTTCACTTTACATGGTATTTTGGAGATTGTCCCATGCCAGTACATGAAGAGTTTCTTGATTCTCTTTTTTTATACAATTGCAGATGATTTAATTGTATGGATGTGCCATAATATATGGGAATAGTCTCTACCAAACAGACATTTAAATTCTTCTTTGCTAGTATAAATAATGCTGCATTTAATAACTTTGCATGTAAGTCAGCACATTAGTAAGAAAATTTTTAAGTTAGAATTACCAGGTCAAAAGATTTGTACATTTTTGATGGGCATGTTGCTTTCTACCAGGATTGTGCCAATTTACAGTCCCACCAACAATATGTGAGAGTCAAGTATTTTTATCTTTGCTGATCTGTTAGTCAGATAATAGTATTTTAATCTCTGTGGAGATTAAATCTCAGTGGAATTTTGCACTTTCACTTAAGGATGAGGTTGGGTGTCTGCTTAAGCCATTTGTAATCCTTTACTGTGAATTATAACATTTAAATATTAAAACCAAATATTGCTGTGTTTTTGCTTGAAATAATAGCTGGATGACACAATAGGAATTCTCAGCCTACTTTATGAAAATATAACTTTTTCAAGTAACCCCAAAAGGACTCTTTATCTACTTTTATACTTTGTAAGTTAACAAAGAAATTAATGGCAGGTATAGCTGTGCCAGGTATCTCTTTCCTTTTAGGGGAAATATTTCTCTGGCACTTTTCCCTTGCTGTTTCTTTCATCAGTTTTTATAATCTATAATTTTTCTAAAAAGAGCACCCATTTCATGGAGGATTTCCTTTCAAATGTATGTGCTTAGAGTTGTAGAAAGTATTCTCAATTTCTTCTATACGCTAATACTTTCTTCATTGATCTTTCTGTACGTTTTCTTTCTTGATTACATCAACTAGTGATTTGTTTTCATGCATTTTTAGATTTATCATTCCTACTTTATTTTTTTAATTATGGTTGATTTTAACATACAAAAAAATAAAAGAACACAGGTAACATTTAATCCTATTAAACCCTAACATTTTCCCATGCTCCCAGATTTTGTTCCTGAAATATTATAGATCAAATTAAAGCTCCCTTAAAAATCTTTTCCTGATAACATTTTTCTCTAGTGACAATAATTATTTGGTGTTCATCATTCCATGGATGTGTAGTTTTATACTTAGCATACAGCCTTGCATACAGCCTTGTTTAAAAACTTGACATAAAACTGCGTAAGTTGCGTTGCACATATCTTTCTGCAGTTTGCCTTTTTCATGGATTTCTTACATGGATTGAGACTTACGTGGATTTCTTTTTTGAGACTTACATGGATTTCTTTTTCATTTATTTTAACAGCTGAATAAGCCATTATGAGTATACAAGTTCATCCTTTACTTAAATGGATAATACTGTACGGTTTACCACTTTCATTATAATACTCCACGGATCATATTTATATATGCTATGCACTTGTACATTAAACAAATGTCTGCTGAGACACTATATACCACACAGTATTCAAGCTGCTGGAGTTCCAGCAGGGAATAAAAGGAGAATCTGACTCCAATGAAACTTAGCTTTTTAATATGGAAATCCAAGACAGATACTAGAAGAGGTTGTTTACCAATTATTTTCATGCAAATAGATGATAATACAGAAAAAAAAAATATTTGTATGCTGTGCTAGGATAAAAGATGAGACTTTTGGGAGCTGTGGCCATTTAAGGCCTTACCCAGCCACCCATCCCTGGCAAACCAATTCAGAAGATCTGCTCTAGGGGGCTTCACTAAAAGTGGACGTGATGGGTTGAGTCTGTACATATCTTCCACTTTAATTAGACATTTTTTCATTCTCACCAACAACAGACTATCTTATTCTACATCCTTGACACCACCTGGCAATGTCGTTTTACTTTTTTTTTTTTTTTTTTTAATTTTATTTATTTACCTTTAGAGGGGAAGGGAAGGAGAGAGGGAGACAAATATCAATGTGTGGTTGCCTCTCGCGTGTCCCCTGCTGGGAACTGGCCTGCAACCCAGGTATGTGCCCTGACTGGGAATCGAACTGCAATCCTTTGGTTCACAGGCCTGTGCTCAATCCACTGAGCTACACCAGCCACAGCTCATTTTACTTTCTAAAAAATTCACTGACTTCAACTTTTTTTTTTTTAAAAAACATAGAAAGCAGTTAACCTTCTCTGGCCAAGTAGCCCAATTGGTTAGAGCACTGTCCTGATACACCAAGTTGCGGGTTCCATCCCCAGTCAAGACATGAACAAAGCAACCAAAGAATGCATAAATAAGTGGAACAAGTTGATGTTTCTCTCTTCCTTCCTTCCTTCCTCTAATTTTTTAAAAAGCAGTTATCTCTACTTTTGCATGCTTACTGCATATATTTTCATTTTCTGTATCATCATGGAAGTGTTTAACACTAAACTTTCCTCTGAAGTCTTTGTCTACATGTATTTTTCTCATTTTCATCATTTTCTAGCTAATTGCAGTTGTGGTTTCTATCTTGTCATGGAAGCAAGAGTTAATTTCAAGAAGCTAGTTTTTTTTTTTAATTTTCAAAAACAATTTTTATAGTCAATAAGTCCATAATGTAAGACCTAGACCTGAAAAAGGAAACAAAAATAAAACAGCTGTATCTGTTGAATACCTCCTATGTAGGCTAGTACTTTTCTCTGTGCTTTATGGTATTTCATTTAGTTCTCACAACAACTTATTTATAGAGGAAACAAAGACACAGATATTACAGATCACAATTCGTAATGGTGAGGAAGCTAGGATTTGTATACCCAGGCAGTGATCCCAAAGCCCATTCTCTCAGTCACTCTGCTCTACCACCTTTTATACAGACTTAACCACAGATCTCCCTAATTATGAGATTAACTACCATTAGATGAACTACCATCAGTGCATTAAAGAATAAATATGGCAGAAATAAAAGTGTAGTTTTTCAAAAAACAAAAATGCAGGCTCAACATTTACAACAAACATTGGTGACAAAGTAACCAGTGGTCCCAAAATAAGATTAGGTAGTGACAAACTCAAAAGCAGGTATAAGACTTGAATGACACTGGCTATCTGTATAGGTCATGGAGGGAGGGCAACAAGATGCCTGATGGCCTTCAGAATAGATCTCCAAAACCAATAGGTTCCCACTGGGAAGCATGCAGAGCAATTTGAAAACAACCAAAACAAGAAAGGCCCCTGAAGATGCCAATTCGAAAGTGAGTTTAAGGGGAATGCTAAATTCTGAAGGTGGTTGAGTAGGCTAGGTCCTTAAAACTCTTGAGACCAGCAGGCCTAAGCTTCGTGCTAAAACAAAATCCATTTAAGGAGTAATTGCTGACTATAGATACCAAATTGCGAACCAAGGGCAAAGGAAAGAATGCAGATTAAAGTGAGGGAAAAGAAGCAAAAGGGAACCTCAATAAAAGTAATAGGATGTGGGCGTGCAAGAGGCAGTTGATGTTTCCCTCTCCCTCCCTCCCTCCCTCCCTCCCTCCCATCTCTAAAATAAAACCTTTATTTTTTAATCTTTTGTTTTTAAAAACAAAAAGGATTTCATGAGCCTTGAGGCTAGAAATGTTATTCAGTTCCCTTCCCTCCTGAAAGGAAAATGGATTTCACATAGTGAGCAACAGAAAAGAATTGTGAAATACAAAATTAGAATATAGAACTGAATCCTTTACACAACTTGTTTTGATGATAAAAGCTATAAAACAGTATTAATCAGAATTAGGAAGCAGATGAGTAGATAAAAGATCTGAAAAGTGGCAATTCATGAAAGTGTTAAAAGGATAAAAATCACTTTGGAAACTAGAAGGAACTCACATAAACAATTGATGATGCCTAGAGAAATAAAGGACACAAAGGATGAAAACGTTTCAAAAAACAAGAAATACTACTTGGCTGTAAAAATGGGGGAAATCTTACTGTTAGCAACAGCATGGAGAGCATTATGCTAAGTGAAATAAGCCAGAGAACAAGTATGTACCATATGATTTCCCTTGGATAAACTAACAGAAACAGACTCAGAGAACAGACTGACAGCTGTCATGGGAGCAGGTGTTACAGAGCTGGGTGAAACAGGTAAAGGGATTAACAAAAAACAACCATCTCAAACACAGTATGATTACCAGAGGGAAAGGTGGGTAGGGGGGAGGTAGAAGAGGGTACAGGGCGGTTAGATGGTGATGGAAGAAAACTTGGGATAGTGAACACAATATACAGATGATGTATCATAGAATTGAACACCTGAAACCTGTATAATTTTCTTAACCAATGTCAGTCACCCCAATAAATTTAATTTAAAAAATATACGTAGCCCTGGCTGGTGTGGCTCAGTGGAATGAGCTCTGGACTGCAAACCAAAGGGTCACTAGTTTGATTCCCAGTCTAGGGCACATGCCTTGGTTGCGGGCCAGGTCCCCAGTACCGGTTCATGAAAAACAATCCCACATTGATGTTTCTCTCCCTCTCTTCCTCACTTCCCCTCTCTAAAATAAAGTCTTTTTTTAAAAAAACCCAAAACCTGGTATCTGCATGTAAAATAAATCCTCAAATCCAAAACAGTGGAAAATACTGAAAACAATATAGCAGTCCTTGTGGTACTACCACCACTGCTTTGTTAAGTTCCCAATCCAAAGACTTGACTTTTCTCTTAATACTTGATGAGAAATCTCTGATTCCAAATGAATAGGTAAATTGAAAGCTGGTCTGAGGCACCAAGTAAAATAATGATAAATTATCAAATACAAAAATTATTCCTCTTTAGGCCTATTATTGCTAAGGGCAAATGTTTTTCTACTGTTCAGTCCAAAACCCCCCTTATTTTTAACCTGCCCTCGAGGACATGCCTATTGATTTTAGAGAGATGAGGAAAAAGGAAGAGAAGTTATCAGTTTTCTGTCTCCCGTACGTACCCCAGCTGGGGCCCAAACCCACAACCTAGGCATTGTGTCCCAACAGTGAAATGAACCCATAACCTTTCTGTTTGCAGGATGCCCAACGGAGCCAAACCAGCCAGGGCTCAAAACCCTTTTCCTAAAACACACTGGCTTCCCTTTTCTTCAATGTAGGACCGCTTTGCAACCTGTTGGGATTACTACTCCAGCACCTGTCACTTAGGTGTCTTTTTACACCTCCATACCACAGGCTGAGTCCTCCAAAGTCCCTCTTTCTCACTGGCCTCAAGAGTCACCAGACCATCCTGACTGGTGTGGCTCAGTGAATTGAGCACTGGCCTGCGAACCAAAGGGTCTCTGGTTCAACTCCCGGTCAAGGCACATGCCTGGGTTGTGAGCCAGGTCCCCAGGAAGGGGTGCACATGAGGAAACCACACACTGATATTTCTCTCCCTTTCTCCCTCCCCTCCCTTCTAAAAATAAAATCTTAAAAAAAATAATAAGTCACCAAGTCCCTTTTCCTTTTAGCAATCAAGATATACCTAATCGCTTATGAAACAGTATTAAGTGTTCCAACCATCTCAGCCTAGGCCATCAGCTATTTGAGTGAAATAGCCATCTTAGACAATAGGTATCAACCCCAACAGTCTAGAAGTTTACAGCTCCAGCCTCCACCTGCCTAGCTGAGCCCAGTCAACCATTACTTTGTTATCCTGAGCCACCAAGCATTAGTTAACAAATTGCTGCTGTGCTGAAAATGGATCATGTGGGCAAGGAATAAGCCAAATTAGGAGTCCCATTTTAATCTAGGTGATTTCAGTGCTTCCTGTTCAAGTGGTTAATGAGAACAAGGGAAAGCTCTTAGAATAAGGATCAAAATCCTTAACATGGCCTTAGCTGGTATGTCCAACCTGCAGCCCACAGGCTGCATGCAGCCCAGGATGGCTATGAATGTGGCCCAACACAAAACTGCAAATTTACTTAAAATCTTTTTCTCATCAGTTTTCATTAGTGTTTGTGTATTTAACATGTGGCCCAGAGACACCAAAAGGTTGGACACCCCTGGTAGACCTTCTATGATCTGATCTCTGTTCTGGCCTCTTATTATCCAATTCCCATGGTCTTTATTAAGAACTTAAAAAATTAAATTCACACAACACACATTTCTTCCAAAGTACACAATTTAATGGTTTTTAGTATAATCCAATATGTACATCTGCCACTAATTTTAGAATATTTTCATTACCTCATAAAGAAATCCTGTGTCCTTCAGCAACCACTCGTATTCATTACACTCCCCTTTCTCAATCCTGACCACCAGTCTAAAAACCACCAATAATCTACTATATAGACTTCCCCGTTTTCACCATTTCATATAAATATTGGGTTGGCCAAAATGTCCATTACGTTTTTTCCATATGATGGCTCTAGCAGTACTTAGTTGTCGCTAACTTCATTCAAAACAATTTTGTTACATTATATGGTGACAGCTGTTATATCAGTGTGCATTTAAAAGCTTGTTGGCCCTGGCAGGCTCAGTGGATTGAGTGCCAGCCTGTGAACGAAGAGGTTGCAGGTTTGATTCTCTGCCGGGGACACCACTTACCTGGGTTACAGAGCAGGTACCCAGTTGGGGATGTGTGAGAGTTAACTGATGTCTCTTACACATTACGTTTTTGGTGCGGGGTATCTTACATCTTTTTTGGCCAACCCAACAGAATTAAGTGGTATTTTATGGTTAGCTTCACTTAGTGTTTTCAAGGTTCATCTATGTTATAGCATGTGACTATTTCATCCCTTTTTATAGCTGACGTATACTCCATTGTTTGGCCATACAATTTATTTATCCATTCATGTTTTCACTATTATGAATGATGCTAAACATCCACAAACTTTTGTATGAACATTTTCTCAGGTATTAGAATTGCTGAGTCATAGGGTAAGGGTTAGTTTGAGCAAATACTAGACCATTTTTCAACGTGGCTGCACTGTTTTAAATCCTACCAGTAGTGTATCATGATTTCAATTTCTCCATATCCTTGCCAAAACTTGACTTTCTGACTGTAGACATTCTAGTGGGTGTGGAGGGATGTCTTTCCCCTGCCCCCAGCTTGACTGAGATTTAACTGACAAAATTGTTAAGCTTTTTAAAGTCTGCATTATGATTTAATATAGATGACTATATTAAATGCCACTTAATGACAGGGACACGTTGTGAGAAGTGCACCATTAGGTGATTCCATGGTTGTAGGAACATCAGTGCACTGACACAAGCCTAGACGGTATAGCCTATTACACACCTAAGCAACAAGCTTGTGAAGCATGTTACTGAACAAACCATGCGATTCAAATCAAACACAAGAAAAAGGATGCATCCAAGACACAGCGAACACAAGATGAGGCTGCTCCTGGTGTAACATGGCAAATTGTTTGACAGTAAATGTTTTTTGTAAGTAGAAAGAGTAGACTCTAAAATAACAAATTGCCCTGGCTGGTGTAGCTTGGTGAATTCAGCGTGGGTCTGCAAACCAAAGGGTCTCTGGTTAGATTCCCAGTCAGGGCACATGCCTGGGTTGTGGGCCAGGTCCCCAGTTTGGGGCATGTGAGGCAACCACACATTGATGTTTCTCTCCCTCTTTCTCCCTCCCTCCCTTTCTCTCTCTAAAAATAAATAAAATCTTTAAAGTAATAAAATAAAAAATAACAAAGTACAGTACATAAACCAGAGTCCTTTATTATGAAGTATTATGCAACGCACATAACTGTATGTTCTATACCATTACACAAATGGCAGTGCACGTTGGCTTACACCAGCATCACCAGGAACAGGTGTACTGCTGTACATGCAGCCCACTGTTGGATGAAACATCACTAGGTGGCACATGACCGCACATATACATTGTGAAAGAAAGCATCCATCACGAAAGCAGATTTCAATTCTACAATGCATTGTTAACTGTAGTCATCATGTTGTTAAATCCTTGGGCCTTTCATTTTATAGCTGTTTTGAAGTGCTCCCATGTTTTTGATTTCCAATTCCCTAATGATCAACTTCAAGCATCTTTTTATGTGCTACTGGCCATTTGTCTTCACTGGAGAAATTTCTATTCAAACCCTGGACCTATCTTTATTTTTAAAGATTTTTAGAGAGGGGAAGGGACGTAGGTAGAGAAACATCAATGTGTAGCTGCCTCTTGCATGCATACCCATTGGAGACCTGGCCTGCAACCCAGGCATGCGCCCTGAGTGGGAATTGAACCAGTGACCCTTTGATTCGAAGACTGGCATGCTAACCACTGAACCACACCAGCCAGGGCCCCTGGGCCTATTTTTAAAAACTTTTATTGATTTTTAGAATGAAGGGTGGGGGAGGTTGATTTGTTATTCCACTTTTTATACACCCACTGGTTGCCTCTTGTATGGCCCGGACTGGGGATCCAACCCACAACACTGTGACACCTGAGCTACCCAGCAAGGGCCCCTTGTCCTTCACCTTCCCCCCAGCTCCAAATGTGTCCTTTACGTATTCCAGATGTAAGTCCCTAATTTGATATTCTCTCCCCTTCTTTGGGTGGTGTTTACACTTAATTGGTGTCATTGGAAAGCTTTTAACTTAACCGGTTAAGTCCCACTTGTATTTTTTTTTGCTTATGTTTTTGGTGTCTTATCTAAGAATCCTTTGCCAAACTCATTAAGATTTACCCATTTTCTCCCAAGTTTCATTGCCATATTAGGTATCTGAACCACTTTCAGTTAATTTTCATACACAGTGTGAGGTAGGGGGCTATATGAATCTTAGAATCAGCCAGGATCATGTCAAATCTGTAAATCAGTTTGGAGAATACTGCCATGTTAATAGTTCTTTCAACCCACGAACAGATGTTTTCCCATTTGGATCTTCAGAATTCCTTCCAAGTCTTCCATGCTCCCTTTTGCCTCAGGCATGTTTGGCACTCAACCTATTTTTGGTGCAAAGCATTACAACATGCCCCAAATATCATGTGTTAAAATCTTCTGGACTTTACCATGTTCTAAGTTCTGAGCTTGTTAGGCTTGCTTTCCCTCTACACCTTGTCTTCACACTCAACGACATCTCTGTATCAGGCACCGTGCCAAGTAATTATAAAATACCAACTACTAATCAACACAACCTTGCTAAGCAGGGATTATTTAATCTTATTTATTTGAGATTTACTAACTTGTTATAGCTAAACGGTCTCTACCAGGGCCTCCAATCCCTTCAGTACTAAGGCTTTATTACTAATTTCCCCCTAAAGACTCCATGGTGTAAAAATTTACCAAAATTAATAAATTCCTGTACTGTCAAATATAAAACTGTATCAGATCTTCTAATAACATGGTCTAGGGAGAGTCCTCAACTTGCTGTTGTACTCCCCCCTTTTGCGCCAGAAAATGTGCTAAATATTTTTTGTGCACCATCTTTTATTCAAGGGACCCAATTAAGAAGGTAATGTTTATTTTACCAGTAAGCAAACTGCAACTTGCCAGATAATACAGCTGGACAAATTGCAAAATACTTGTACTCTAGTACTTAAGATCCCGTTATGCTCCTCCCCTACTTTATTAATTATACTGCACATTGTTCTTGCCTTGAGATCCACAAAGCTTCAGATCAGTTGGCAATCAGAAAGGAGGAAGAGAAAGTTGAACCAAGACATGGACTCAGAAGATTCTTGATTTGGGATGGCTGGCCTCCCTGCTTATTTAAAAAAAAAAAAAAAAAATACAGCAACCACCGATAAGCAGAATGACTATGGCCAAAAAGAAAAGAGAAGGATCTTGGTCTCATCTCTGGTACTGACTGCAGAGTTTTTCAAAGCAAATTCCCTGGAACCGGTGACTGCTGTGACGACTTTCAATTCTTTCTTTTGTGGCTATTTCAACTAATCTCAAATAAACTCTTCTGAATTCCAACTTTCTTCTCCTTAATCACAGCAAGCTCATACATAAATTAGCACTTTAGGTATAAAACCTATAAAGAATAAAGGCAATATTAAAACTTGATGCCTAAATCAGTTTAGTTAGGACAGAAGGGCCATCTAACTGGTTAGTAACTAAGAGGCTGAAATAGCTCTAACAAAAAAGCCTCAAGAAATACAGAGTCCTGAATAATCTGTTCTATGTCTAGAATATGGAACATCCTTTTTAAAGTCACCTAGAATAACAAGTTGATGACACAGGACAACTCTAGAAAATGAAAGAGTACTACTTAAAAACAGAATAAAAGGACAATCTGATTTTAAAATGTCTTTTATTAACAACAATTAGGTTGTTCATTCCTCTTTGCCCTCTTCCTCACTGGTTTCCTGGACACAGTTCACCTGATCCTGCCAATCAAAGGAAACAATTACTCCCAAAAGATGTAAAAATCAGAGTTATCAAGTTTGTTAGCACCAACCAAGTAAACTTCCTAACACCAAAGAAATATTAATCAAGGGAATGTGTATCAATGGTATTTAATAGTCTAAGGTTTCTTTAGATGTAAATCGTTTAAATCTCAAACTTATGAGGGCCTTTTAAACCTGAGTGATACCTATCTATACATGCAATTCATTAGAGGAGATAGTAAGCTACAATCCACAGCCACCTTTTTATAAAAGTTTTATCGGACAGAGCCATGTCTATTGTTTATACGTTGTCTTTACTTTCCAGCTATCACAGCAAAGTTAAGTTGCCCTTTGAAATTGCCAACCATTCTAACAGATCACATATTATTTTGTTTGCCATCTATTTTCAACTATAGATTGTGATGACCCCACTATGTAACTATAAACGTGAAAAACAAAACAGGGAACTTCAAAATTTCCAAACCCTCCTCCTCTGCATGGTGCTATGGATAGAGGGAAAAACACACACACACACACACACACACACACACACACGCACACGCTTTATTAAAAACTGAAATCCCTGTTTTTCTGAGGCTTGAGTCAAAGCAACTGACAAAGCCTACAACCTCAGAAGGCTGTTAAAATGATTAAATACTAAGTACTGTAAGAACTATATCCTTCGATAAAGTTTTAACACAGAAGAAATTAAAATGAGATATTCACACACAAGTACCATATTTTGCCATGAATAATGTGCATTTCACCCAAATTTTTGAGGGAAAAATAAGGATGTACATTATACATGCGTAGTACCTAAAGTACCTTGCATTGGTTCTTGTGTTTTATAATTATTTGTTACGTAAAATTCCTTGTACCATAATATGTTCAAAAATACTAAAATTCCTTTATAATACAGAAAACAAGTATCTAAATATAAATTAAATATTGAATTAAAAATTAAAAATATTTCAGGAAAGATTTTTCCCCTGAAAGTTTGGGCAAAAAATGTGGATGCACATTATATTATACACAGCAAAATATGGGAATTATTTTTATATCACCAAGAGATTTTTTCTGTAGGATTTTTACCAAATAAGAGTCATTCATTTAACTTACCTCAACACTTCCGCGGTCTAGCAGGTTTTGGCTTTCATTCTTGGTTGGCTCATGCTGTGTGACGTCTTGAGAACAATTATCCACCTATTTTCAAAAATGTACTTTTATTAAAATAACACCCTCAGCATATTACATTCTTACCAATGTTTAATGTGTATACTTTATGTTTGGGTTCCAATTAGTGGTTGTGTTTATTTCACTGTGTTACTACTACACCAAGGTCAAACTCTAAACTTTTTCACTTGTACATATGAAATTTTCCCTCCTACCAATGAGACTAAACAGTTGTTCCTCTACTATTTACTGGATAAGGGAAAAAGAATCTTAAGGAAATTTTGAATGGGTCCTAAGGTGAATTTAAAACACTGAAAATACATCATTTCTCCACTAATTCAAGCCTCCTTTTTAAAAAAGAGGAGAATGTATTTTTACATAGAGGGGAAGGGAGGGAGAGAGGAAGAGAAACATGTGGATGCCTCTTTGTATACCCCCCCTACTGGGGACCTGGCCGGCAACCCAGGCACATGCCTAAGTGGGGATCAAACCAGTGACCCTGTGGTTCACAGGCTAGCACTCAATCTACTGAGCCACACCAGCCAGGGCTCAAGCTTTCTTTTCTGCTTTTCTGTAATTTGTTTTCTCTACATAACCATGCATTTTTCTTTGAATTCTACTGTTTAACATTTTGTAACATTCCGCATCTTCTCTTTCCAACTCACTTGTACACTTCTCTTTTCAAAAACAGAAATACAGGAATATTATCCTAGGTAAGATAAACATCTTAAAAATCAAACACATTGCCCCGTCCAGGTAGCTCAATCGATTAGAGCATTATTCCGATACCCCAAGGTTTGTGGATGCGATCCCTAGCCAGGGCACACACAAGAATCAACAAATGGCTCTGCGGATTGAGCATCGGCCTGAAAACTGAAAGGTTGCTGGTCCGATTCCTGGCCAGGCCTCCACGTGAGGGCATGTGAGAAACACCAACTGATGTTTATGTTTCACATACGTTTATATCTCTCTCCCTCTTTCTCCCTTCCCCTTTCTCTAAAAATAAATAAATAAAATCTTTTAAAAAAGAATCAACCAATTAATGCATAAATAAGTGAAACAAATTGATGTCTCTTTCTCTGTAAAAACCACTAAGTTAACAAATACTGAACAAAATCAAGCATGTTTTATCCCACTTAGGTAAATCAAATTATTTAGTCATTAAATACAAAACCAAATCCAAAAGTCCTCTAACCAAATCCAAAAGTCCTCTACTTCTAAGGTTAAGATTTCTAAGGACACTTACTTCAAGTGAATGAGCACTCCAATATCAGCCAACATCAACCACTTGTACCTAAAGAATAATAAGAAAAAGTTATTACAAGAGACAAGGGTATAAGGTTTGAAAATGCTAGTTAACTTCAAAATTTAAAGAGTAAAATTCCAGAGACCAAGATTGGGGGCAAGTAACAGCATTAAAAAAATAGGAAGAAACTTCATGGGGGGGATCTAAAATTATTCTTAAAGTGAAAGTAGACACTTGAATTAGAATGAAAACTATACCTTCTTTAAAAATACAAAAGCCTAACTATTTTCACCAGTCTGAGTACAATAAAGTTTGACTGCAATCCAAAATATACTATCCCTTATGTGAAGGTATGTGACAACGTTTACCTTACCAAATGAGTTTTAACATCAGCTCTTTTCATAAAGCACATACCCTGCGCCCCATTCAAGTCTTCCATTCTCAGGTGGACTGACCACCTTCAGCAGGAGTCCTCCAAGAGTACCCTCCCCGTTCCACAGTACACAACAATGCAGTTGTTATCCTGTAATCCTATATATTTGCCTTATTCTTTCCCTCTAAGTCCTCACTGAGTTTTAAGCTAGGGCAGGGAAGCTATGCCTTATAGGGACAGCAAGGAACCTGAGTTTTTTCCAAGGGAGAAGACATTCACCTTCATTATATATGCCTGCAGGGCCACTGCACAAAAACCAGAAAGATCAGCCTTAATTCAAGTTCCAGGTTTTTCTTCCTCCCTGATTATCACTTACTGCCAGAGGTGTATGAAATAGAGTTCCCTGTTGCACATGTACCATCCATAAGGGATACTATATCGTTTTGCATTCTTCCCATTCTCCAGATTACCCTATTCTGCATTCAGCTCTCCCTTTTCACCTTCTGAATAAAATCTTTTCAGCACTGGTGTTCAAAAGCAACATTTTTATAGTTGATGGTTTACCAACAACTGTGAGGTTTTCACAGTTGAGTCTTTAAAAATTGCCAATCATTATCTAGCAGCAATGACAGATGATTAGGAGCAGTCAAATCCTCAGTTCTTTTCCTAATAGGCAGCCATTTCAGAACTGCACTAGCTGACAAGAGCACTGAACATTATCAGCTACAGCCAAAACCAAATAAAGGTCCAGAACAAACATCCCGGCTCTCTAAAACCTGTCCAAAATCATTAAGGGAAAGACAGTAAATGCAGGACTGTGGATCGTGTCACTGCAGCTGACAATGATTAACAATAGAAGACATGCAACCCCCATTAAAGTTAAAGTCCAAAACTAGTCACACGCAGCTATCTCTATTGGGGGAAAGTGAGACTATTATGTATTCTTTGTAGGTTTTGCAACCTTGTATGAAGAGCACCCATTGCATTACTTTCATCTTTCAGAAAACACCTGTATCTGTTCCAAGGGCCTAACAGTACGAAAATGCATTCTGGCATCACACCTCTGAACATCAGCCCATTCTCATTAAAAAGAATAGTTTTCATTTGTATCAAGAAAAAGAATATGAAATACAATGCAAGCACCTCAGTAGTGTTATTACTGAAACCCATTTCATTTACTCCCAGCTTTTTGACTAAGTGGTTTTTAAAGACCCTCTACGCTAAGATTCACAAATTATAGCTACGTACAAATCAAAACTAGTAAGAATCGATCTAAGTCACAGGTCTCTCATTTGAAAGTGCAAAAGTCTATTCATCTGAAAATAAGCAGGATGAAGCAAAATTAACCCCCCACCCCAATAATGTTCCTGAAGTCCGTATTACAAGTACATTCTCACAAAATTGTTATCGACTATTAGGAAATAAACCTGAGCTTTAATTTCTAAACATTCAATCCCTAAATCACGGCAGCAAGTGTTGGCCACCGATTTAATGGATCATGCCAGAGGAAAACCCCATCACAGGGATGTATGCCAATTTAGTGACAGTCTTGTCACTAACACCTAGCATTGTGTTTGCTTTGAATTACATTCATAAGCGAGCTAAACTAATCACCATTTGCTCTTTCATCTAATAGGAGAGTCAAAAGTTATTTGCTTGAATGGACTACATATTAAAGTACAAATCTGTCCCCACCTTATGAATTGCTTGCCAAAGAGCAAGCCATTTTTCTTGATGCAACGGAAGAAAATTCTCAGAGTCATGAATCGGTTTCACACATTTATGGCAAAGTAAACCAAACTTTCCAGTTACAGAGCAGAAAGTATTATACATGAAAGCTGTTTCCCATGCACACTAGCTAAAAACCAGTTCAGAGACCAAAGTTTAAGTTGAGTTGAGGTCTGGAACAAAGTCGATGCAAAGCGTACATCCTAAGCAACAAAAGAAGGTATTTTTGAAGATTCTTTGTAATTAAACATTTTGGATTATAACATCACATCCCTAAAGCTAAGGGAACCAAATTCAAAAAGCTACTCTGAACATGTGCAGTTATCCTACAGAATACGACGAGGTCTTACGATTGGGAAATGATTCCCAACATGTACTCAACTGTAGGCAAGTCAATGTGCCACACCAACTTCCCCCAGGTTTAGAGTATAAACATATTTAGTAAAGTCACGTAACCTGACCTATTCACACATTAGATTCCCATCTAAGCCCAAATTAGTAAAAAGGTGTTTCCATGGAGCTCATTTTTAAAAAATATTGTATTTCACATTACAAAAAAACACTAATTTTTGTTAATTCACGCTACCTGCAGAATAATTACCTCTAAAATTGCAGTCTGAAATTATTGATATTGCTGACCTATGGGCAAAGTCAGTTTGCGACAACAGAGACTAATTATCATATGCTATACAGTCCATCGTCAAGATGCTAAAAGCCTCCCAAGTATGGTTTGGTTCCCTTTTCCCCCACACCACTGATGTGTTCCATGTTATCTTCAGTTACAATGCAACTAAAGAAAACCACACAACTGAATCAGACATACCAAACAATCAAGTTTGCACTTTTTATCTGAGAACTGCAACAGCATTGAAGTCTGCCTGACAAATTACAGCTCTAACCCCCAACCCACGCAGTTTTGATAAGCTAGCTTTACCGTACAAGTGTTAGGTGCTGCACTGTTATTTCATCGTCAGAAGTGTGATGTCAGAATGCCCACGGAATAAAAGTACATAGCAAGTCACCAAGTTAGATTATATTGCTTGTTACCTACCTGTATGCAGTCGGCAATGAGAATCTTGGAGCAAGCAGGAATACTACATCCGGGTCCTAATGTCCATTGCCATTTGCGGTACTACGTTCCTCACAGTTACGCACTGCAGAAATGCTGGCTAAATGCAGTTATGTAGCAGGCCACTACTTTTATAGTGCATAATTGCAGTCCAAGAACACCAGAAAATATTCTGCCAAAACTTAGTGGCTTGCCCAAGAAAAGCCAAGTGTCTAAATTTTTATCTGCCATAATATGCCACTTATAAAAATTGCACAAGCGTAACATTACAATTTCCCAAATTATATTGTTTATATTAGTGGTCTAATACATCTGTAGAGTGGTGGGGTTTACAGTACTTCTTAAGGAATTTAATTAGTGTTCTAAGAAAAGAGGATTGTGATTTCACTAAATAGTAGACAGCCAATGGGTTAGGCTTATAAGATACCTATTACATGCACTGAGGTCTCTTAGAGAATGCTGTTTTTAAAGATTAGGAGTAGTAAGTTTAAAAATGACCAGTTCCTCTTAAAACAAAATTATGAGAGAAAGTGGAGAAGAGGAAAATAGGGGCAGATGATTTCTTTTAATGAGAAAAATGGCTAACTACTTCAAAACCACTACCTTCCCTTTCCCACCCCAAGTTTCATCAGCTTTTAGGCAACTATTTTTTAAGATTACTTAAATTCACATTAGGCTAAAAACTATCATATACATTGCAAGACTTACAGAAAGTCTATTTGAGCAGCTTACAACCCTTGGTACACTGCTATTTCAGTGATAAAAGTAAAAAACTTAGTTGAAACTAAGCAACATTATTTGCTAAACAACGTTTAGCAATTCTACAGCCCACAGTAAGGCCATCAAAACCACAACTTTCAGCAGATTATCCATTAGCATCCTTCACCACTCTTCAAAGGTACAGTACTACCAAAAGCTTATTTTAGGGGTCTGTGCCAGCATCCCTTATAAAGAAAGGCATGTAATCTGAAAAATAAACTGAAACATTAATTTTATAGGCAGATTTTCCCATTTCCCCACCAGCCCCCACCCACACACATACAAGTTCACCCTCCATGGGTGTCCCATGAACACCCCTTATTTTATCATTAGTGGAGTCCCTACCACACGATTCAATCAAATTGTAATGGACTCCTTTCAAATCAAGACCCTTGTTTCCATACAGAAAAATCTCATACACATCACCAATTCATAACTTGACTGGGGACAAAACTTCCTCATTGATGTAATTATGGGAGAACTACTACCCATTTCCAGGTGTCTTGGTGAAGAGAAATAATCGATATTTTCTAATGAAATTCCCTTAATTAGCACACCATGTACCTGTCAGTCACACAAACAGAATTGAGTGACATGCCTTTATACTCCACTAGTGTTTTACTTTTAATATTGTCCAGTTTCCCAAGCATAAATAGAGTTTCAACAATAGAGTTCCCTTTGTACGCAGGCACAATTCTAAACTTCAGCATTTTAACAAAGATTTGATTTAGAATTTTACTTTTGCCAATTAGCACCAAGAACTGAGGTGAAAAGGAAGACACATTCCATAGAGTTCTAGAACAAAGCCAAACCATTCAATTACTTTGCCTACTTTAGGAAGCTGTTCCCTCCACTAACATGTATACACTGGGAAAGCAGGTCCCCACTGTTGCACTATCAGACAACAGTAACAATGTACTCTAGTATTTAGTGAAAATATTGTACTCTAATGAGATTCAATGAAGTTGACAATAAATTGACAACACCACTGAAACACTCCAAAGCGTTACAGTGGGAGGGATATGTATATTTATACTGTGTAGCATGAGCAACCCTCTTCAGATTTAGTGCTACATCAAATGGAACTATGGAAAAACAGATTAACAAGTATTTTACAATTAAGAATGGATATCTGCAACCCTATTTGATAAGTCACCACTAACTCTTAGAAAAGAGAGCCAGTAGTTTTGTGTAGTCGTACAGATTTTGCCCAACGAAGTAGCCTAACGAGATTAAGTTTCAGAGTACAAACGAATATATATAACTACACCTAATTTATGGTTACTAAGTTCTTACTTTCAGGTTGAATTTTTCAGACTTTATAAACCCCAATCTTTATATACTGCTTAAAGTAATACATGAAAAGATTTCATGTTTAACAATCTTTAATTCAAACGTGAAAGTTCAATACAAGCCATTTGCAGGGCTTGGGACTCATTCTTTTAAAAACAAGAATGGAGGAATGCAATAAAATGATCTTTCCACTTTTTCTTCAGAAACTTTCAAGGAAAGGATAGATCATAGGGCCATAAAGATCCATTCAGTCATTCACACTTTCTCCCCTACCAGTAATCTTACACCCATTCCATTATCTTAATACACATTCCTGAATGAAGATTTACAGTTCAGCTTTGCTTATATAACCATTTAAGAGTACTTAGCACCACTTGCTTCCTATAATGCCAAACAAATCAAATCATGAAACTGCTCCAATATGCATTTCTTCTTTTTAAAACGAGGGGGTACTTAGGAATACTTAGCCTACAGATACATTTCCCAGAAATGGCATGTGCCATTTGAAAGTCTAGAAATTTCTCATGCTTCAAAGTGGAATACCTAGCCTAATGTGCACAAAAGCATGAATGGCAAAGTTGAAGATCAATATTGTAACTATTTTATCTATTTATTTGAAGCACAGTAAAAAAAAAAATGGTACACTTTGGAAATTCAGTGGCACAAGGTACACTGCCATAACTTGAGGGACATTATACAGTTTTTTTTTTTTAAAAAAAAAGTAAATAAAAAGGAAAAAAAAATCCGTTTCAAAACACTGCATTACATAATTTTACCTGCCCAAACAGACCATTTACAAATATTAGGTCAATAAACTGCTAACATCCATAAAAAGGTAGCTTTCTTACTAAAATGCAAGAATTTAAAAGATAGGTATCTAAACAAGAAAAGACAAAAACAAACTGGAATGAAAGCCTAGATGTCACATCTAAAATCGGGGTTTTTTGTTTGGGCCCTCATACTCTTCTCTCCCTCTACCATATCCTGCTGGAGTTCCAGGCCCCATTCCTCTAGGACCCTGTCCACCCACAGGTCCCGCACCTCCCTGCCCAAAGCGCTCAGTACGCTATTGGAACAGTAATTAACAGTTCATTATATGTAGTTGATGTCCATGTGTGTTAAGTAAATATTTTAGAAGGTTCCGTAGTCAACGTTCGTCGATACAATCACCAATGAGTCGATCCACAGGTACCGGGAACATAGAAAGGAAAAAAGGGTAATTTGAAAATTAGTTTACGATAATACATGCCTTGTGGTATGTTCCCACTTGAGCCATTCTCATACACCTGTTTCAAAGAATAGATCTTCCCTGTAGTGCTAAAAAATTTAAGAATTAGTGTAGATGTGAAAACCCATTCCAAAATGAGTTTAAGAAATTTCACATCAGAATAACCCACTGAAAAGCTTGCGAACTTCTCACTTTCAAGGTCTGAACAGGAATTTAATTTCCAAGTAAGCCTAACAAGCCCAACCAGACAGATTCAATTCACTCAATGAAGTGACAAAGACCTACTCACCAGTTAGTGGCATGTGCTGCATAAGAAACCTTGAGCTTTTCAAGATCTTAAGACACATCTGCTAAGTTGCAGAAACCTTAAAAGGTTCAACATTTTAATAAAATGCTACCAGACTACAAAAAAGCATAAAAGACTAATAGATTTAGTCACTTAACCGGCACAGTAACTTGATTTAAAAAACATGTTGCCATATTCTCACAGGTATACCACCTTCAGAGCCATCACTATATAACCAGACAATTATGTTCACAGCGCTAGTCTATATTGTTGCCAATTGACTAAATGTACAGCCCACCCCCGTAACAGCCCAACTCTTCCTTTAGGTCTTGAAAGTCCACTGGCACTTAACTACAATTCCATGTTTGGGGTTAACTCCCAAACAGCCTAATACCAAGCTTAAGTGACTGCAATAAAACAGTTCATTATTCCATCTACTTTTAGGTACTTTCTAAGTCTTAGAAAGCTATGTATCCAAACAGAAAAACCCTACAGATATGCAAGCACAGCAGCCTGAACTAGCTATATCAAATTCCATTTAAAATCTATCGGTTAAACTAAGTATTAACCCCAAAAAACACGGCAAACAAAAACAAAAATGGCATCAGGGTTTAATTGTTCTATACATTATAATTTCAGTGTTTCTTACAAAATACGATAGGGTTATTTGAAAAGACTAAGTATCTCAATCCTTTATTTTTTTAAATCCTAAAAGTTTTAGGGTTTTAGTACACTGTACTATATATTTCAAAAAGATAAAAAGGAAAATTTGGGGGTTTCACAATTATGTTATTACAACATTTTAGAACCTGAAGGAGCTACCTATTACACGGAGTATAGAAACTTAACTGTGGGAACATCATGTAAAGGTAGATTTTAACAAATCTGCTTACATACCTACATAATCTGCCTTAAGGAAGCACATAAGCAAAAATGTTACCCACATTATTTTTAAAATTCAATTTGAAGGAAGCTAATAGCATTACATTTAACCCACCAGCTATTTACAGTTCTAATTCCCAAAAAGCCATTAGTGGTTTTAAATAGGTGAGATCCCATACTAAATTCTTATGTTCCTATTTGTAAAATGTATCGTGAGTTACATGCTGCAGCTTCCTTCCCTTGCCAAAACCCTATAGGTGAACTAATCAGATTCAATTCAGTTTTGAAAATGCACTCTTCCCTAATCCCACTTCTAAAGTCAATATTCAGTTCTAAAAATGTGTGAAGTCCTAAATACAGCCACTCAGACCAACTCACTTGGTTTTACTAAAGCATCCAGATAGGCTAGCTGCACAGCTAAAACATGACAGCATCAAGAAGGTTCAGCTCAAATGCACACAACTAGTATGCTCAAAATTACTGATTTTTTTTTTCCTGCTCTGCAGCAAAGGAGGACGTCAGTTTAATTTTAGAAGGTGTACCTATACACAGCCCAACAGGTGGGAAACGACGAGTCAAAACATTAAACAATTCCCTTTTATTGGCTAGAAGCCACACAGGTAAGAAGTCCTACACATCACTAAAACATGCCTAGAAGCTGCAAACTACTAGTCTAATTCATACTTATGGCAAATACCAGCTGAATGAACAACAGTTTGCCATTTGATTACTCTCATAGGGATATAGAATAATCATGTGCGTTATCTAACATTTAGAATTTGGATTTGCCATGCGCTGGAGTGCAAGAGTACACAAGCAATATATTGGAAAGCACCTAAGTCTACTTATTGCCAAACATAACTCCGACATATTACTAACAGCACTGATTTCCCATTGGCAACCATATCTGTTTAGGTTACCACACACTGAGTTCTTCTATGTTGCCAAAGTATTCCTCAATATTACGATTTACATGATAGGGGAACTAAAAGAAGTCCAGTCACCTACTTTAAAAAACAAAACAAAACACGTAAGTTGTGAAAGCGAGAATTTCCTTTGCACTACGTCCCGCAGGATACATTACCATGTCGCTTCCCATCATGGAACCACTCATGGTTGCTGGTGGAACTCCAGGGTTAGCTTCATAACCTATTCCACCACCACCACCTAAAGGTGGAAATTTCTGGCCTCCTGAACCATAGGGATCTAGGAAACAAAAATACCAGTTATAACTCAATCAGAATATTGCTCTCTAATGGTATTGCTAATTTAATTTTCATGCTTACCTCCCATGTTCATTGCTCCTCCACCACCCATTCTCATGTCTCTTTCTCTCTGGGGGAAAAAAATCATACATCTGTACTACACTCGTACGATGAGTTAAACAAACAAACAAACAAAAAAAAACCCCAGAAAACCTCGCACTTAATTTGTTTTTAACATAAAAAAAGGTTCATCAAAGCAATCTTAAAAATCAGTTTCTGAAACCAGTTATTGAGAGTCAATGAGCCGAAGACCTAAAAACTTCTTCCTAACCAATGAATCGTTGGCCAAACCAAAAAGTTTAATCCTGAAACTCTAAGGCATATCAGTCAAATTATACTTGTTAAAAAAACTGGTTATAATGAAATGTTATATTTAACTGAGTAAAACTTCATTCTAGGTACCTACAAGTTTTATAGACAACTCAAATTAAATTGTAATAAAAGTTTACTTACTGGATCCATGTAGCCCATTCGGCTGTAACTTTCCTCTCTTTGGCGTCTCATTTGTTCTTCCATCTCACGCTGACGAATCATCATCTCTTCTTCCCTTCTACGTCGTTCCTCCTCTTGCCTAGAAACATGTTCATCAAACCAAAGTGTTATCCACATCTTTTCAAATTCAATTTTAAAAAAGCCAATAGTTTGCCTAATAGCTTTACAAAGACTAGGTTAGATCAAACACATAAAAAGGTCGGGAGAACCCTGACTAGATGGCTTAGCTGGTTGGAGCATTGCTCCAAAACAACAAGGTTCAGGGTTCAATCCCCAGTATGGGCACATACAAGAAGCAAGCACTAAGTGCATGAATAGGTTTAACAACAAGTTAAACCTATTCCATCTCTCTAAATTTAATCTAAGAAAGGAAAGAAAGGAAAGAAAGAAAAGAAAGAGTAAGCCTGGGAAAGTGAGTCTAGAATAGCCCTAGAGGCATTCTGGCAAAGAAAAATAAGCATTTACCTAAGAAGATATTACACATAATTCCAATTTAAGTATTATACCAACACTGACTCTGTACTTCATCTGACTCACCTGCAAAATTCAGGTTCATCTTTTGTCTAAGTATTAATGAAGAAAAAAAGGCTTAGTTTAACAAAATTTTACCTTAATTGCATTTCTTTTCGTTTCTGCATTTCTTGATTGTGAAGTTCTTCCATTCGCCTTAATTCTTCCTGGCGTCGCATCAGATCTGAACATTGGAAAATTTTGTTTTGGGTTTATTTTAATGAGATTCTGTTAAGTTCAAAAAGTAATTATCCTATCAGCAAAATTCGGAAGGCCATTTACCTTGACGCAGAAGATTTGCCTGATGTTCATGATAGGCATCTTCCATTTCACTTTCCAATTTGTCTTTTGCATCTTTCATGTTTTTTTCAACTTGTTCCCTTTGCTGTTTCTCCATTTCATCCAACGACTTCCATCTCTGAGAATATTCATACTCAAATGTACCATGCTGGGCAAAACGAGGAGGAGTTTCTCTCTCCCTGACAATATTTAAACATGAATCAACTTGGGAATGTACGCAAGAAATACTTCTTGACTCCCCTAAAAATATTGGTCTTTCCCCCTGGCCTATCACTTGTAAGAAAAAACAGGAAGCAAAGACCACTTTGGTTCATATAAAATATCTTCACAACAAAAAACAATGTATCAGTGTGTCCCAGAATGATAGAGTAACAGAGAACAGGGGCACTGATAAATCCTATCTTCCTTATTTCCTAATTGTTTCCCTTAGCCAAATTTCCTATTTAAGGAAATTTTCTCCATTCTTAAAAATGACGACATATACATCATGCAATTGTTTTAAGAGCAACATAAAACTGTATGTGAAATATACCTATCTCAGAAATAAAACCTAGGTGTTTGAATAAATGCTTCAAAACCTCAAACTTGAGCCTGATGTTTTTCATTAAGCATACTCACTCAGAAGAATTTTGCCCATTTCAAACAAAACTGAAAAATTACTTCAAGTTCTCGCTTACACTTAAAAACTGCCCAAAAGTTTAATCCATCTTACTTTTGATACATTGGGTTCTTCTGTGCAAGTTTTTCAGGAAGACCATCTTCATCATCTAATTGTTCAAGGGGTTCCACAATCACTGGACGAGGAGTTCTAATAATAAAAAAGGTTCCATCTTATTTTCCAGTTTTACTGCCACTTTCTCATACAAGTTAATAGAAATTATTAAAATAAGCACAAGAGCCTGGCTGGTGTAGCTCAGTGGATTGAGCGCACGGGCTGCAAACCAAAGGGTCGCTGGTTCGATTCCCAGTCAGGGCACATGCCTGGGTTGCAGGCTGAGCCGTCAGTGGGGGCCACCTGAGGCAACCACACATTGATGTTTCTCTCCCTCTCTTTCTCTCTCCCTTCTCTCTTTCTAAAATAAATAAATAAAGTATTAAAAAAAAATGAGCACAAGAACTTACGTTGTCAGTAAGAAAACACCTTCGCTGCATCTTTCAAATGCTTTTCTTGCTGCTGGTTTGGAAGCAAATTCAACAATGCCTTTCCCTGTAGATCTTCCACGATCATCCACAATTACCACAGCCCTTTCAATAGGACCAAATTGGCTAAAGGCTTCTTCCAACAGTTCATTGGAAACATAAGGTGAAAGATTTCGAACAGAAAGGGCAGCAGCGTGTGTGGCAAAGCGAACCCGAAGCTGTCTACCTCTCATGGGTGTATCATCAAGTTCAGCTTTGGCAATTTCAGCCAATGCTCTAGATTCCTGAAAGTTATCAGACATACTCATGTTAATGACCTCAAAAACTGTTTAATGCCCACTCTGAAAGCTGTAAGCCTAATTCCCATCCCTGTTCTTCCTCCAGCTCAAATTATCTTCAAGCAGCCTCCCTGACACCATTCACAATAAAATGCCGTACCCACCCACTCCCCTTGTCTTAAATCCAAATTATACACTACACAGCAGTTGCATCTTTTCTACTAGAATGAAGAATATTTTAAGGACCAATTTATTCTTGTTCATTTGAAAACCAGTACGTTTGTAATAAGAAAATGAGAGGACCCTTTAATTATACATAAAAATCCGACAAACTCACAAGTTTAATAAATCCGAATCCTTTGCCTTTGTTGATAAAAACTTCTCCTGGTTCTCCATATTTAGCAAACAGTCTTTTGAATTCGTCCTCCGTAATATCAGCAGGTAGATTCCCAACAAATAACCGACAACGCTGAGTGTAAGTTTTCTCTCCAGGTCTCCTCAACAGAGACAAGTTGGCTTTAAACCCCTAATGAAAAAGGAATGGAATTTTCAAACACCAGGGACCTCTACAAACAGGGAAACCTACTAATTTTTGCTTTGCCCAAACTGTCTGTTACCAATCGGGTTGCTCTTCTGTTTCGTTTAAACTCAAAGCAAGGTCCCACTACATTTGTGGGATTTCCAACGTAATCAGTATCCTAATATCAAACTGCCCAAATCACTCAAAATACTCGAGAATTGACACAAGTCTCTACAGAGAAGTCTGCAGACCAGCAATCTCATCATCCCTATATACTGAGCGTCCGATTAATCTAAATCATAGCGAAGTTAAAACGGCGGTCAACTATTAAAAAACAAAGACCAAAATCCCGTTCCCACTGACATGACGTGGGTTTGCGCTTTTCAGACCGGAACTCCCCCGATATCTCGAATCCTACTCGGGTTCCTTTGTCTTCAACAGGGCCCATCACAGCTTCTCATCGCCAATTCCTCAAGCCACCTCCCCTCGACCCTCTGGGCTGCTGCGAAGTCAAACCCCGGGCGGCATAGCGGACCCACACCGTCCGTCCCTGTCTCCGGCGGGCAGCCCCGCCCTTCGCCGCTAGCGCGCAAGCGCCTTTCCGGCCTCCGACAAAATGGAGGCCAGCGATGGGGGATGGGGGCGAGGAGGGGCCGCGGCCATCTTAGGGAAACCGACGCGTAGCGCCCAGAGACACTCACCTCCGAGTCGGAGATCTTCTCCTCGCTGCGGCCGCTGGGCCCACCGGGCGGGGGCCCCTGGTGGTGCTGCTGGTGGTAGGGGGGGTGGTGCTGCCGGCCTCCGCGAGGCTCCCCGCCTCCTCGGTGCGGCGGCTTGGGATGGCCACCAGGAGCGCCTAGGCCCGGACCGCCGCCGGGCTTCGGCCCGCCTGGCATTTTGCCGCCTTTGGGGCCACCGGGTCCTGGGCCCTGCTTGGGCCCCGGGATCGGGCCCCCTGCGGGTGGAGGCGGCGGACCCCCAGCCTGAGGTGGGGTGGTGGGGACTCCGCTGCTTGGCGGCGCAGGCGGGGGCGCTCCGGGGGGCGCCGTGGTGACAGCGGGCGGCGGGGTCGGGATAGGGCCTGGCCCGGTGGTGGTCCCAGAGGTCGGGGGAGTGGCGGGAGGAGCCGGGCCGGAGGCCGGCGGAGCGCTGCTTACTCCAGGAGCCGGGCCGGGTCCCTGAGGAACGACGGGCTTGGACGAGTCCTGTGGCGGTGGCGGCTGTTGATGCGGTGGTGGCTGTTGATGCGGTGGTGGCTGCTGATGCGGTGGCTGAAGCGGCGGGGGCGGCTGCTGTGGTGGAGGCTGCTGCTGCGGTGGTGGCTGCTGCTGTTGTTGATGCGGAGGCGGTGGCGGGATCGGGGGTTTGGGGCCACCCTGGCCCGGGCCGGGACCCATGGGTCCGCGGTTCTGATTGAGGCCCATGCCGGGCGGCGGGGAGCGAAAGTCGTGCAGGCCGCCGCGACCACCGCCTCCTCCGCGCCGGTGGAAACCGCCACCGCCGCGGCTCCGGAACCGATCCCGAGACATGTCTGTAATCAAGGGGCGGTCGAGACAGAAGCGGAGAAGACGCTTAGGGAACGTGGAGGCCACCTTGCTTCGCACAAAATGGCGGATGACACAGGCTGTGCGCCGCCTTTGTCCTTTTCTTATATAGGCCTGCTGACCTGGCCCGCCTACTTCTTGATAGGTAGCTCCAATAGCCAGTTGCAAGTTCCGTACTTGATGACACTAAGTTACGAAGCGCTAATCTTTTCTATTGGCTCCTGGGTAAGAGGCGGGAGGAATGTGTGGCTGAAGTTTCCAGTTGGCCAATGAGCGGAAAAGGAGTTAGCCGTAGGCCGCTATGATTTGCTAGGAGAAATTTGAATGGGTTCGCTAGACCAATTTTCTCAAGAAAGCAAATTGCAAGGGCTCTATCAGCTCCAGGGAGACATATCAAAGGGCCCTTTTTCTTGATTGTTCCGGGAGCAGTCTGCTGTTATCCTTGCCCAGAAAGAACATAACGTTCTGTGGTTGACATTCACAGATTAAGTGCCTGCTATCTACTCCACCTCGTGCTGGGCCTGTGAAATTAGAGATATAGTCTTACCGATTTCACACACACGATCTTACTGATTTCATTTTGGAACCACATTGGAGTACAGATTTGTTTATGAGTATAAACTTCACTGACGTGCATTCTTTAGTGAGTGCATTTTTTATTTTTAAAAAAGTCCTTGATTTTGCGTGTGTGTAGAACAAATAATTTACAAACGCAACACACACGGGGTCTATAACGTTTTTCTTAATTCCACTGCCACTCAACACTTTATGAACAGATTGAGATACTTTAAAATTGCAATATTAAAATATCTGTATGGAATCAATCAATAGGCAGTTTCCTCTTCAAAACCTCCAACTTCTGTGAAGTGCACTAGCCATATTCCTTAATACTCATCCTAGTTACTGTCATTTATGGATCTTTTGGTGGATCATTCCTCCCTCAGTTAATTTTAGTTCATGGCTCCCTGGTTGATGTGGCTCAGTGCTGGCCTGGGAACCAAACCATGGCTGGTTCAACTCCAGTCAGGGCACTTAGGGCACTTGCCTGTATTTGGGGCCAGGTCTCCAGTTGCAGAAGTGCGCGAGAAGCAACCCAACAGATGTTTCTCTCCCTCATTTTCTCCCTCCTTCCCTCTCTTTGAAAGTTAATTTTAAAAATCTTTGTAAAAATGAAAATATTAGCTCATGGCTTATTGTCTTCCTTTCCACCTCTATTTCTGTTCATCATTCAACATCTGTGTGGATGACCACCCAATAATCTGTCAATTCTTTATCTCCTCACCTCCAGCAATCTTTCTTTCTATCTTAAATCAGCTGCTCCATCCCCATGTTTGCCCCACAGCTCATCCCTGTGTTTGTTATTGCCAGTAAGTTTCCCTTCTCTAAAATCTCTATTTCAAGAATCCCAACTGTCTGATCATAGTAACTGATACTTTGATTTCATCAAAACCTCCAAACCATTATATATTGCTTTTTCAATGTCTCTCATTCTTATAACTTGTGTCACACAGTCTAGAAGTTGTTTGCCTACAAACACAACTCTTGTTTCCCTCCTTCTCCATTATACTCACCTGGTAACGCCCCATTCTAGTTGGGCCCAACAATTTACCTTCTTTAACAAGGGCTGAGGCTTTCGCTTTAAATTCTTGACCACAACCCTCAAAAAGGCAGACTTCTCCTGGTATTCTTACTGAATTTTCCTCGTAAGTTCATTTTCCCACTTCCAGAGATAGTGTTTTTCACACCTTCTCTGTTCAAACTCCTACACATTCTTCTCTCCCTTCACCATAACTGGTGACTTCTCATATTTGAGAAAATAAAAATCACCAGAGAGGCTCATCCAACTGAAAAGTCACGAGCCTACTTGATTTGTACTATGAGACACAAAAATTAATTTTCCTCCCACGCTCTAAATTCTTCTAGCTGGGCTAATCCAATTAATATAAGACAGATTAACAGGAGAAAATGTCCAAAATTTATTATAGATGTACATTTTGGGGTGCCATAGGATATGAGACCTGAAGACACATGGGGCAGTTGAGGTTTGTATGCTATTTTGGACAAAAGAGAAGGGGGCAAGGGTCTGGGATTTAGAAAAGTAGGCTATTCACAGATTGATAGAAAGATCAAACGTAGAATTCTTGCTGGGCCACCCAGGAACAATGGGACACAAACGGAAGTTCAACAAAAGGGCTTTGCTAGATTTTTCCCTGTCTGCCACATTTAGTTTATGCTATGATGATGCTTACTACCTGTAAGCAGGTTTTTCTATCTGAATTCCTTTAGGTGGAAAGGGGGAAGAGCAAAGGTTTTTTCTGAGTCTTTTGTTTCTTAATAACCAGTTTAAAATCAATATTCCAAAAGGCACATTTTGGGGTGGCAAAACTTTGCTCGTCCTCAACACCATCTTCCTTTCCATCTTTCTGATACCATGAAAAATGTCTCTTTGCCCCTCTCAAAGGGCACCCCTGGTCAATGGATCCCATCCCCTCCTGCCTTTTCTAGGACTTTTCCTTGTATCATCAATTACTTCTACTGGGTCATTACCACTTTAAAAATAAACAAAACCTTCCCTTCATGCTATTATCTCATTTCCTCACTCCTCTTTGCAACAAAACTAAAACAAGATGTCTCCAACAAGAGGTCTCCATTTCCACCCTAATCTGTTTAACCTGTTCTTAAACTTGCCAAGGATACCAATGATCTACATGTTGCCAAAACCAATAAAATCTCTATACTCTTTTTATCTGTTAGCAACATTCAATGTAGCTGGCACTCTGTCTTTCATGAAACATTTTTCTCCCTGGACTCTGTGGAAACATTTTCACAACTTACCTCCTGCCCAGTGATCATCTTCTCTGGCTCCTCCCTTGTAGACCTCTAACTGTTGGGATCTTTCAGGACTCATTTCCTGGCCATCTTCAAGACTTCGAGTATCACCTAAATATTAATAATCTTCATATTTATACTTCCATGGTACGGTAGATCTATTATTTGAGATCCCAACTCATTTGTCTAAGTTATTAGACATCTCCACTTGGAGTATTAGCTAGCATATCAATTTAATATGTCCAGAATGGAGCTCTCCATTGGATCAACCTAATCTGTTCCTTCCCCTAATTTTCCCCAGCACAATAAATAGCATCATCTCATTGTTAAAACAACAAGGATTCATCCTCTTCATAGAATCCAAAAACTTGGTTCTACCTCTCGAATCCACTTCCTTCTCTCTATCTCTGTCACTGCAACCTACTCTTTTTTTACCTCCATCTTTCACCTAAATTACTGCAAGCAGTATTTAACTTTTCTCCTTGCTCTCTTTCTGGCTCCTCTCTAATCCATTTTCTGTATGGCAGCTACGGTGATCTTTTAAGAAAAATAATTCAGAAGTCATTTCCCTCCCATGTTTAAAGTGGCTTCCATTTAGAATAAAATCCAAACACCTTAAGGAGATCTACAAGATGTGATTCTCTGTCTGCTTCGACACCTTTTCTCTCAAGTTCCCTAACCCTATCCACAGGAAGCCCCTCTCTGTTCTTAGGATTTATCAAGTTATTTTGCATGCTTCTTGCCTCAGTGTACTTGGACTTGCCTGAAGTGCTCTTCCCCCAACTTTCTGGCTTCTTTAGTTTTCTGTCTGTTTGAACATCACCTCAGAAAAGCCTTCCACATCACCACATTTAAGGTAAACCTCCACATTCACCAATCACCACATTTAAAGTAAACCTCCCCTCTCTGTCACACCATCCTGTATGTGATGTAAGATATATGATAGCTCTCTTTACAATTTATATTGATCTTGTTTATTTCTTCACTTGTTTATTGTCTGTCTCCTCTGTTAGACTGGGATTCCATCTGAGTTCTTATTTAAGGTGGTACCACTGGTACATAACACAGAGATTAGCCCTGAGATGCTTAATAAATATGTGTTGAATGAATGAATGAATGAATGCAAGCATAACAATAAAGAGCAGCCTTTAGTTCCACCTCCAGGGCCTTGTGCCAAGGTCCTTCACTTTTCTGACACATTACCTAAGGGGTACATACGCCTTAGGGAAGTCATGATGTGTGAAGTGGTTGGTACTAAGTGCTCAGTAAATACTAATCATCGTTATGAAAAAATCAGAGACTTCTAAAGGCACTTGAGTGTTACAGCCCAGAAGACGAATGTAGTTAAGTAATAAAAGTTTGGTTAGTGTGTTCTTGAAGAGGCAAGGAAGTTTAATGTATTTTAGAAGGAAGTCTATCCTTGAATTTAACAGTAGATTAAAAGAAAGATCCACAACTAAGTAGTGTTTTTCTTAGGAATACTAGGATGTCCATAATATTAGGAAAGTTATTACGATATTAGAAGAAAAGTATTAAACTAATACATCCCATCAATAAATCAAAGAAGGGGGTCCTGCCAGATAGCTCAGTTGGTTAGTGTTTTCCCCGATACACCAATGTTGCAGGTTCAATCCTGGTCATGGCTCACACAGGAATCAACCAATGAATGCATAAATCAGTAGAACAACAAGTTGATGTCTGTGTCTCTCTCTTTCTCTCTCAATAAATAAAAAATCAAAGAAGGAAAAAATAAATAAGAAAAAACATGGAAGCTCAAAAGGCATTTGATAAAATTCACCATTCGTTGAATTTTAAAATTTTTTAAATTTAGGAACAGGAGGATAATTCTTCTAAAAAATCTTTATTATTTTGTTGGGTGAAAACGTTTTCAGATTATACCAGTCACATCTGGAAATGGAAATTGCTGATTTCCTCCATTCTGCATAATGGAAATAGCTGCCACTAGGTGACCATTTAGTACTTTGTACCAGATACTCCATTACCTCAATCAATCTTCACAACAATGCTATAAACTAGACACTATGATTATTCCCATTTTACAGATGTGGAAATGGGCTTACAGAAGCTAATGAACTTTTGTACTGTTACATAGTTAATGATAGAGCTGGGTTTTGAATCCAGATCTCTCTGACTTTAAATTTCAAGCTCTTAGCCATTCTGCAATAGTTTCTCCTCTTTCATTCTAGATGTTGATGCTTCGGTCCAATTATAGGCTTAGTTATACGTTTTTAAAAATTACTTTAGTAGCCCTGGCTGGTATGGCTCAGTGGATTGAGTGCTGGCCTGTGAACTGAAAATGGGTTTGATTCCCACTCAGGGCACATGCCTGGGTTGCAGTCCAGGTCCCAAATGGGGGCGTGTGAGAGGCAAGTGGTTGATGCTTCTCTCACACATTGGTGTTTCCTTCCCTCTTTTTCTCCCTCACTTTCCCTCTCTCTAAAAATAAATAAAATCTCTAAAAAAGAAAAAAATTACATAAGTAGTACACTACATACATGTTAACTGTAAAGATTCAGATAACAACTATATTCATAGAGCTAAATCCAATCCTCATTTACTCACTCCCATCCTATTAAAAGTTTGATACGTGTACCAAAATGAAAACCCTTTTGTTTTTAAAAGACTTTATTTATTCACTTTAGAGAGAGGGGAAGGTAGAGAAAAAGTGAGGGAGGGAAACATCAATGTGTGAGAGAAACATCCATCGGTTGCCTCTCACACGCAGCCAGGGACCAGGCCCACATTCTACGCATGTGCCCAGACAGGAAATCAAACTGACAACTTTGGTTTTTCGGGACAATGCTCAACCAAAGAGCCACACCAGCGAGGGCAGGAAAATCCTTTAATATAATTAATAGCTATCTTAAATAATAGCCAATATCATAAAATACCCAAAGTTAATTGATCATTTACTATATGCTAGACACTGTAGAATTGTTTTTGTCTCCATTTTACAGATTAAAGAAGTACCGCCACTGTAATTCAGCCTAACAAGGCAACATGACTTCTCACCTAGACCTTTGCAAAAGCTTCCCAAATGGTGTCACAATTTCCCTCCTACTTTTTATTTTCCAGGCAGCAACCAAAATTATCTTTTAAAAAAGCAAACCTGATGCCTCTTAATCTCTTCTTTAAAACCCCTTCGTGTCTTCACAATGCCCTTGTGAGAAAAATACAAAAATGGCCTCCATTTGCTGGCCATCACTTTCCTCTCCAGTCATTTCTCCCTCTTGCAATCTTTGCTGCAATCACACTGACTGCCTTTTAGTTCTTTTAATTTATTTTACTCTCTCCTGAAATAATCTCTCTGGCCACCCTCTTTCCATTTTTTGGTGCACTCCTATCCATCGTTCAGGACTTGACTTATACCTGCCATTCTCAGAAGGCCTTCTCTGATCCCAAAGATCAAGTTGCTTCATTTGATTGGCACCCTGTACTTTCACTCTCGTAATACTCATCCCACTTTATTGTAGAGACTTTCTAAATTGTGCCCTCTACCCTGGAAGATTATAAGGACAATAACTGAGATTCTCTTTTAACCGTCAAATCCCCAGGGCCTGGTACTGGGATACTCTACATATGTATACACACGCACACACACACAATGAATGAATCCATTATCTTTCATTTCCTGAACCATTAAAGAATATCCCTAGTCATGAATGACTAATTTCAGATATTAAAGAACTCCATAGTTCAAATGTGTGGTAAATTATGCTGGATGGTATGTAGAACAATCTTTACCTTGAATGCTCTGAATGTGGATGAAATTATGACTCGAAACTACAATTACAATAAATAAAAAGTATAATTATCCTCTGGTTTGACTTTTTATGAGGCTCAGAAGGGTAAAGGATGGAAATAATATGCTTGATGAAATACACTGCTAATCCTCAATGAATAGTAATTGCATCGACTAAATTTACATCTTCAACTGTATCCCAGGGCCTGAGAAACCCTGTTGGTTCATTTAATTTGTGTTAATTTAGCTTCATAGTTCCACCCTTGCAGAGGCTATTCAGTTTCCAGATCTATCAGTACTTGTATCTATAGTTTCATGTACACAATAAAGACCTCAAAGTATTTTGTTTGGGAGCAGAAAAGAGGGTGCCTAAACTTCCAAAATGCACACTCCCCTGTAATAAGTGGTTCCTAGACCCACCCAACTGGCAAACTCTAAGGGTGCAGTAAATATCCGCACCAGCAGGTGTCTCAGTGGCCATGCCACTTCCTCCATCTCCTTGGAAAACGGCTAGCTGCACACACTCCATTACTCCATTGTTTTGAGCCTCCAAGCAAATAACCTTTCCGAAGGGTTGATTTCAAAATTTCCAGCAGATCTAATCAGTATCTACATTGCCTCTCTCAATAACAGAAACATTGGATTAACTGTAGTTTCTCACTCTGTTATTGCTTTCCTTTGTTTAGAGATAGCATGCTGTATTTGCAGTACATTTATTTATTTAATTATGTCTTTATCTATCTATTTATGTATAGGGGAAGGGAAGAGTCTTAGCTTGAAGTGATTATGATGTTCTACCTGATTTTGATCACCTTTATCTACACAGATACTATAGTCTTAAAGGCATTTATCACTGTTTGTAGCTAAATTAACCACTTGAACTGATTTTAAAGGTCAAAAAGACTTAGAACCTAAAGAATCACCAAATGGAGTAAGATAGCACAAAGACAGATTCCATATATATGAATTTTTACCATAAAGGGGACATCAGAAGTCAGTGAAATAGAATAGAAATAGTCAACAAATGGTATTAGAATAACTAGTTTACCAAAAAAAAATTATCAAAGTAATTCCAGAAGGATTAAAAAGGTAAATATATTTAAAAACCAAATCCTGAAAGAATGAGGAAAAAATAGAAGTGAATAGAAGAAATGAGGAAAAAAAGAAGATAAAATAAGGTAGCAATAAATTTCCCTGCATAAAGGTTAGAAATCACCATGTGAAAAAACAAGACAATAACAAAAATTAAAAGTCAAAATGAAAAAATAATTACAAAGAAGAATTCCAAATGGTTAATGCCTTTAATATATAAATAATTTATACAATTTTATAAGAGAAATCATTAAGATCCCAATAAACAGCCAAAATAAATGAACAAGCATATACAAAATATTTGTCTTCACTGGTATTTTCAGAAATGCAAAGTAAAATGAGATAACCATTTTTCATCTAAGTTAACACAAATTGAAACAGCCACTACTGATATAAACCTTTTGGAAAATAATTTAGCATACCCTTTAGTAAATATATTGTCTCTCCCTTCCTCCCTCTCTCTCTTTCTCTACTCCCTCCTTCTTAGTCTCCCTCTCTCTTCAACTCCCTCCCTGCCGCTTTCATTCATTCATTTATTTTCATTCAACAAATACCCTCTGTGTGCCAGCTAGGTGCTGGAATCTAGCCTAAATTCTAAGTACGGAAAGAAACTTTATGTACAAATTTGTTCATCTCAACATAATCCGTAATAGCCTCAAATTGAAAACCTCCTGCCTTGTCACCCATAGACAACATGACCAAATGTCCTATTTTGCTCAAGACAATCTTGGTCTATGCCTGATGTTCTAGTGTAAATAATTATCAAATGGTGCCTCCTATTAAGACAACTTTTCTGGCTGATGGCAGTCAAGTATCTTGAGAAAGGGCCAGTTTTTCTAATTTGTACAAAAGCACCATTGGGGTTAACCACTACCCATGGAGTTACTGAGGTTGGTGATTTCTGATTTTGTCTCAATATTTTTATAATTTCCAATTTCTCTAAAATAGGCTTTATAGGCATATAAGGTTTGCAGGGATTAACACATTTCATTTTCATAACCCTATAATTATTTCTTTTTTCTTATTTCACCAATTTTTAAATTAATTTTTTCTAAGTTATTGATTTTAGGGAGAGAGAGAGAGAAACGGTGATTTGTTGCTCACCCATTTATGCACTCATTGGTTGATTCTTGCATGTGCCCTGACCTGGGATGGAACCCACAACCCCGGCACATCTCATCAACACTCCAAACAACTGAATTAGTCTGCCAGTGTTTTATTTCACTGTTTTTTAAAGATAAGGAAATTGAAATACTGAGAGATTAAGTTACTTACCTAGAGTCACTCAGTTATTAAGTGATGAAACCAAGATTTATACTCAGACAGTTTATCTCCAGAGCTTTAAATGCTAAGGCAGCCTACCCATTGGCACGATTATATCCAACTGGACTTGTTATTCATTTATGGAGAATAAAGATTACTTAAGCTCATGAATGTTATATAAAAAGTGCTTACACATAATAGCCCCAAAAGATTTCTATTTCTTTCTTAGAAATACAGTTAAAATATTTTCTTTTAAGTTCACTAATTAGAAACAAAACAAATTAAAAATATATAGTTAATTTTTAAAAAATAAGATGCAAAAATTTATAAAATAATAAAACTATAAGAATTCTAAACATCAAATTATAAATGTTTCTGATATATGGTTATATTTCTGTTTAAATTTCAATGTATATTAAGTAAACACAATAGAGATATCAGTTTTAAATGTGTTGGTGGACAAATAATGTTTTCTTACATGATTAATATGGATTAAACAATATGCATTACTATTTAAAATGAGGAAATGTAAAAATTATGTATTTTTAGTTATTAAAGATTTATAGAAACAACTGTATAATGCTACCTTTAATTATATTAATCTAAAATAAATCAACCTTAAAAGTCACTTTTTTAATCATATACTACAGAACAAAATTTAAATTATCTCCTTAAATGGGATCCTGATATATTCAAGTATCACCAGTCTGAATCATACTATGCTGGTACAAATCAATTAAATTCTCTTTAGTGGGTCTAAGTGTTCCCAAGTCTCCTGGGCTATAGATTCACAGATCACGTTGAAGTTTAGCTACAGATGTCTCATCCATCATGTGTTGACATTTCCTAGTTTCATTCTCAGACGCTGAAAGCAGCTTAGGTTGGCTAAGAAATGAAAAGACTCAGGTTCCCAGCCCAGCTCCATCTCAGGCCATGTCTCTTTGCAAGTTTCTGAATTTCACTAAGCTTCACTTTCCTCATTTGTAAAATAACAAAATAATAACACCTTGTAGTATTAGCTTCAGAATTAAGTGAAATGGCTCACACTGAGCACCTAACATAGTCTGGCATCTAGTAAATTGTCAATTAAAGTTAGTTATTATTATCATTGTGACATCTAATTTCTGGGACCCCAACTGGAGCTCTTATGTAGTGAATCTGGTTGGATGGGGTAAGATTTGAAAATAACCTCACTGGCTTGAGCAAGGAAAGACATAACGGAAGCACAGTTTGAGTGACACTTCCCTAGAGAACATAAGGGAAAATCGGAACTGGCAGGGCAAAGCAGGCAAGATTATCAAAGTTTGTCCTGGCTGGTGTAGCTCAGTGGATTGAGCACGGCCCTGTGAACCAAGGGATTGCAGTTTGATTCCCAGTCAGGGCACATGCCTGGGTTGCAGGCCAGTTCCTGGCAAGGGACGCACGAGAGGCGATCATACATTGATATTTCTCTCCCTCTCTCCCTCTCTCCTTCCCTTCCCCTCTAAAAGATAAATAAATTTAAAATGTTTAAAAAAATGATTATCAAAGTTGGTTGGTTTTTGGCAGGCATGCTAGGTCCTTCGGGGGGAGTATCTGGGCCAAACCAGAGTGAATTTTAATATCCTTCAGACCACAAAGGGGATAGGCTTCCTGCACACCCAACATGGCAGTGAAAGACTGTTGGGGTGCTCGCTGTCTCCTTCTAATAATCACTGAGACTGCAGCAAGAGCAGCAAAAGAGCTTTCGTCTCATCTGCCTCTACTCCGACAGACCCAAAATGGGGCTAAGTCCGACAGACCCTAAGCTCCAAGGGCTCTCATTATTATCACATAACATGTCTAGAGGCTCATGAACATAGGAACAGAGGCACAACATGGGAGGCAGCATACCTTGAAATCCCTTTGTCATCTTTCCAAGTTCAACTCTGGATCCAGATTCTAAAGCTTAAATCAGATAATGCACATTTAGTGCATTTCCCACCACAAAATATTGGCTGTTATTCCTCTGTCCCTCCATGCTTCACATGACCTGGAATGCAGTTAAGTGTTGGGTGATTAAAGGTCTTCTTCCCTGGACTTTCATAGGCAGGGCTGGTCACTTGCCCCTTTGGGATCCTAATTCCCTGTTCTTGGCTTGCCATTGTACTTATCACAATACATTACATTTCTACTGTCTGCTGACTTTCACGTTTCCTCCACAAGGCTGTGAGTTCTCTGAAGACAGAAACCACTCCTTTGTCTGTGAATTCATATCTTAGATGCTTAATGAATGTTTCATGACTGTTAAATAAAAGTACATTGACAAAAGTAGGCATTTTGGAATCTTTATAGACCTGGATTTGAATCCCAACCTCAGCATTGAAGCTGTGTGTTCCTAGTAAGTTACTTCACTGAAAACAGGGATGAAAATAACTCCCTCCTAATATGTGTTTAATATCCTATTAAATAGGATAGTGTAAAAAAGGATATAGTCCCTGGACCTGGCCAATTTGGAGCTCAGTAAATGAGTTCCCATCACCCTCAAGAAATTTATACTAGCGATTCAAATCTCTTGAACTGGTTTCCTTCATCTGTAAAATTCTCATGGAGTAAAAATACATGAGATAAATGTAAAGTACTACGATGTCTTTGGCTAAGCAATGGCTGTGTGAGCTGAAGAAAAAGTTTAATGTGTTATTACCGAGCTTAATTACGTCTTCTTTGATCATCTATAGTATTGGAAAGTATTGGAAGAATAATTCTCCTTGAGGTTAATTCAAAGAACGCTGCTCACAGGAGGGGAAATCGGGGGCAGGGGTCATCAGGGAGGCCAGGCGCCTCTCCCCAACCTCAGGCAACACATGACTTCCCAGCCCTCTTCACAGACACTAATAAATCCTGCTAAGTGCATCCTCCTTCTCCCTTGGGGCTTCTTTTGTGAATCACCCCAACCAGAGCAAGGCTAAAAACAGGACTCGGGATACATCAGGCCTGGTGGATGGCTGACAGCAGGAAGTGAGTCTGACAGAGGATTTTAAATAAAAACAAATCCGATTGGACAGAGGGAGAAAAATAATGAGAAAGGGAGGTAAACTAAAGGGGTAAATGCAAAGATTCTCTTACCAATGCCTACATAAGCCAGATTCCGAGGTTGCGTGGTAGCTCCTCCTCCAAATCCCGATTACCCACCTCCATCCCTCCCCCACTGCCTTTTCACTGCTTGCTGAATTTAGACCATGAACCACGTGCTTGCTGCCTCTTCTGAGCCCTCCTGGGAATGAGAATCTGATGCTTCTGAAGCAGCAGGGGGGATCCACCGCATAAAGTCAGGCGGTCTGCCCCTTCTGTGTTCTACAGTTGGCCCCAATTATTTGGGAGGAAAAGCTGCAATCACACAAGAGATGATTGTAGGAGTCAATGGCCTAAAATTTCGAACAGCATGTTCACAAACTGGATCAAATCCATCACCCCCCCACCCACCCCCCGCCCCAAGCCGTCTTACTTATTTCAGGACTCATCCACCTCTGTCCACTGCCTCCCTTCCCTTTCCTCCTGCCTTCCAACTGTGGTCCACTAAGGTGAAGAATGGCCTCTTCTGCCCCCTCTGTCTTCCCTGAGTTAAGAAAAATTTTCAGAAAATTACTTCTGCCTCACAAGGCTGAAAGTATGATTTTGAAAAAGCTCAAAACCCTCGATTCTAAAACATTAGCACCTCCAACACCTTTTCTTGGGATGTTTTATCCAACTCCATATGAAAATTGCCCTATGCTGTTTCTCATTTCCTCATAATGTTCAAGGTATCTATCTAGCCCCAGGGGTCTTAAGTCGGTTTCTTTTTTATGAAAGAAAAGCAGCAACAATAAAACCAAAAATGTTTCAAGAAATACAGATAAATTCACTCCCAAGAGGAGAGGCAGTTAAGTATAGTTTTGGGGAAGGACATAGAATCTAGAACCGGAATGTCTGGGTTTGAATTCTGAGTGAGCCACTTACTATATACAACTATATGGCTTTGCCTAAGTCCCTTATCCTCTCTGGCCTTTGAGAGAGGCTTTTTCATTTATAATATGGGGATGATAATAATAGTACTTTTAGCATTAGGAGAATTAAATGAGTATTTAAAGCCCATAGAACAGCACCTAGTACATGAAACATACTATAAGGCACATATTATTTTACTAGAATATAGGCTTGAGCTCTAATATATAGATTGCAACTGAAATTTTTTAATCAACTATAATTTATTTCATCTTTGAGTCTGAAGAAACAAGCAACTCAAGTTTGTAACAATTGGCTATCTAAAGATCTGTTTTGCCTTAACAGAAAAGAAAAAACCTAAACCAAGGTTGTTTTCCCTAGGATATAAAAATCTTTCCCCTAGGATATAAAAAATCCTATGATTTTATATTTGTAATTGTATATTTATCTTCCAATGGTACCTGAGTTTACTCTTTTTTATTATTGAACTTATCACGGTGACATTGGTTAATAAAACGATATAGGTTTCAGCTGTACAATTCTATATGCAACTGGAACTTGTATCCCAGGTCTTTAACAGCTCAGCCACCCTGGTGCACTCTGGGAAGCTCCCATGTCCAGTCCATTCAAACTGCATTATACCTTTCTCCCACTTGGCCATTTGAATGCTTGTTCATACAAGAATAAACTGAATTTCATCCCTGAAAAAGAGAAAGGAACCCATCTAGTCAGAAAGTCTGCTTTGGTGAAACATTAGTGGCTCAATTTATAGGTCTGAAGAGATTTCAACTCATGGAAATGAGATTGTTTGCAGAGCTGAATGGAGGAAGAGCAGCCCTTAAAAAGGACATCCAGGACTGACCTGCAAGTTAGACACATCAGTAGAGTCCGTAATCATAGACAGCATAAGACAAGTTTTAATGCCTTAAAATTTAGCTCCTATCACAAGTGTGCAACTGCAATCATACTTTGAAAGGTCGCTAATGTGGACACCCTTTGAGCCAGTACAGGCGTTTCTTCAGCACTCACCCTTCTTGAAACTTCATAATTTCTCCTTGGCTCTACACCAAGGCTTCAGGTTCTGAAAAAGTATGCTCAGGAGACAGAGGCAAGGGTATGGTCAAAAGGCTACAAGGAGCCTCCACTTAGAAAGAGAACAGTGGAGGCCCTGGCCAGGTAAATCCGTTGGTTAGAATTTTGTCCTGATATGCCAAGGTTGTACGTTCCATCCCTGGTCAGGGTACATACAATGAATGCATAAATAAGTAGAACAACAAATCTCTTTCTCTTTCTCCCTCTCTCAAAAAGTAAAAATAGAAAGAAAAAAAAAACAACAACAGTGGAGCTATACATTGGCTAGAAAAGAGAGGGAAACGGACACAACCATACCAAAATCTACTGGGACAGACATTACTTTCTTCCCCTTTTCCTTTTCTGTATGTTTTCCTAATGCTAAGTATAAACTACATCACAATGAGGAGACACTGTTCTTTGGAGGAGGCAATAAATTATAGCTATGTAGAAAAGCTAATAATGTTTTTGTTTCTTTCATGGCACTTACCTAATTTATTATTTTATTAGTTGGTTTCTTGGTTGTTGTCTGTTACCCTAGTACATTGTAAGCTCCAGAAGCGAGGAACAAGCAGGCCCTCAGTCTTGCTTATCCTCTTATCTCCAGCAACCTACATGATGCCTGGCATACCACTATAAATTTTAACTAGAAAACAAGCTGTAAAAATACTAGAAGGAAATACTAGAAGACATTATTTTTATATTCTTGGGGTCTTAAAACCTTCTTGAATATGAGAGGAAATAAAAAAGCCATGAAGAAAAAAAGTAGATCTGACTACATAAAAAAATAAAACTAAATAAAACTTTCTGCCTAAGGAATAATAATAAACAGCAAATATTTGTCATTTTATATGTGTCAGTTTCTGTTCTAAGCATTTTACATGTCTTTTTTAAAAAAGATTTTATTTTTATTTTCAGAGAGGGAAGGGAGCGAGAAAGAGAGGGAGAGGAACATCAATGTGAGACAGAAACAATTGGATGCCTTTCACATGCCTCCAACTGGGGACTTGGCCCACAGCCCAGACATGTGCCCTGACTGGGAATCGAACCAGCAACCTTTTGGTTCACAGGCTGACACTCAATCCACTGAGCCACACCAGCCAGGGCAGCATTTTACATGTGTTAACTCATTCAAGCATCCTAATAATCATTAGGATGCAGGCACTGTTATTCATCGCCTTTTTACAGATAAGGAAACTGAGGCACAATGAGATTAAATACTTCGCTCAAGCTCAAACAGTTATTAAGTGGTAGAGTCTGGAATTGAACTAATGCCATCTGATTCTACATATCAATAAGAAACATACAGATAATCCAGTTAAAATATTGGCAAAGAATATGAATAAAAAATTCATTGAAGAAATAAACACAAATGGTTAATAAATATCTCTCATCACTAAGTAATGATTCCTAAAACTATAACAATAGTGAGCTACTACTTTTTACCTTTTAGATTGGCAGAAAGTAAAATATTGCTAATATCCAGTAATAGCAAGGGTATGGGGAAAGAGAGTAAACCAGTAAAACCACTTTCTTCTCTTTCTTTATAAATTTTTATTTATTGATTTTAGAGAGAGAGAGGAAGGGAAAGAGAAACATCGATTTGTTGTCCCATATATTTATGCCTTCACTGGTTGATTCTTGTATGTGCCCTGACTGGAGATCAAACCTACAACCTTAGCATTTTGAGGCGATGCTCTAACCAACTGAGCTACCTAGCCATGGCTAAAACCATTTTCTTATTTTATTCAGTGGGTTATTTTTCATTGCTCTAATGAGTGACTAATTGATGAGTGTTGATTCTCAGATTTTTCCAGAGTTGACCAGTGGGAGTCCCTTCGGGCAGGCTCATGTATGCTTTTGACATGTCCCATCATTCTTTGAGCACTACTTACATTCTGGCACAAAAGCATATTTACTTACAGGCTCCTTCTGTCCCAGCTCTGTAATCAGTCACGTCTCTAAGGGGCCCTGGTTTCTTGCAGAAACCAAATATATTTAGTGTTATTGTAGTGTCATTGCTTTTAGGTACTCTTGAAGGGCTAGAAAGTGAATGTGTGTAAAAATGCTTCATGATAAATGTTAAGTAAAATATTTCAGACAGAAATATGTGCATACAAGGGAGATCCAAAAAACCTGAAATTTATTTATTTAAAGATTTTATTTATTTATTTTTAGAGAAAGGGGGGAGAAGGTGAGGGAGAGAAACATCAGTGTGAGTTGCCTCTTGTACGCCCCCTACTGGGGACCTGCCTCCAACCCAGGCATGCACTCTAACTGAGAATCAAACCAGCGACTCTTTGGTTCTCAGGCCAGCACTCAGTCCACTGAGCCACACCAGCCAGGGCTGGAATTTATTTGTTAAAAATTTTGTATTTACTCTTATATGTTTAACCTTTAGTCACCTTCAAAGTACTCTCCATTTGATGCAATACACCTGTGGAGACTTTTTTTTCACTGCTCAAAACAGTTTTTGAACTCATTGATTTTGACGCCTTCTAGTGCTTCTGCTGTTTTTTGTTTCACCTCTTCCACACTGACAAAACATTTCCCTTTGAGAACTTTTTTCACCTGAGGAAACAAAAAAAAGTCACTTGAGGCAAGACCAGGTGAATAGGAAAGGTGGGGCATGTTTTTGGTCAAAAACTGCTGATCACTCAGCTGTGGTGTGAGGCAAATGTGCTTGTAAATCACCCATTATGAAATGGCCAAATGTGTTGAAAGAGTATTCAAGAAAAATCCACTGAAGCTGAACACAACCTCTCACAACAATGCCAGCTGGTACACTGATACAGATAGGTTTCTAGAACACTCATGGGAGGGGAGAGGCCTGTACTACAAGGGTCCCCCCTCCAGAAGATAATTTCATTTTTGGAGGGTCCTCTCTTCATACAGTTTGGTAGTTTTATTAAACATATATGCACACAGATAGATTCAGCGAAGTTCTTAATTATGGCATTTGTGGTGAGTTTTTTAAAAATTTCAATTTGTATTCTAAGTTTTCTGCAATTAGGTATGTTGTTTTTTATTACTTTTTCAATAAACTTTCCATTTTAGAGTAGATTTAGTTACAAAAAAGTAGTGAACATAGAACAGACAATTCTCTTATCCCCCACACTGTTTACTCATTATTAACATTTTTTGTCGCAGTTAATTAACAAATATAGTTCTCTTATACCCCACACTCAATTTCCTTTTTATTAGTGTCTTTTGTCACAATCAATGGGCTAATATTAATATATCATTATCAATGAAAGTCCATACTGTATTCAGAGTTCCTTAATTTAAAAAAATATTTTAAATTTAAAAAAATTCGTTGCCCTGGCTAATGTGGCCCAGTGCACTGAGTGCTGGCTTATAAACCAAAAAGTCATCAGTTCAGTTCCCAGTCACTGCACGAGCCTGGGTTTTGGGCCAGGTCCCCAGATGGGCGGAGGGCAGCATGTGAGAGGCAACCAATCAGTGCACCTCTTGCACATCGATGTTTCTCTCCCTCTCTTTCTCCCTCCCTTTCCCTCTGTCTAAAAAATAAGATAAAAAATAAAAAAGAGAAGAATACATTATTAAATATTTTTTATTGATTGATTTTAGAGGGGGAGGAAACAGAAAGAGAGAGACAGAGACAGAGTCAGAAACATGGGTTTGTTTTCCCACTTATTATGCACTCATTGGTTGATTCCTGTATGTGTCTTGATTGGGGATCAAACCCACAACCATGGCATGTTGGGACAATGCTCTAACCAACTGAGTTACTCGCCAGTGCAGATTTCTTTAATTTTCGCCTAATGTCTTTTTTCTGTTTCAGGATCCCATCCAGGACACCACACACAGTTAGTCATTATGTCTCCTTAGGCTCCTCTTGGTTGTGTGAGTTTCTCAGACTCCTTGTGTTTGATGGTATCGATCGTCTGGGGGAACACTGGTCACGTGTTTTGTAGGACGCCCCTCATTGGGGATTTGTCTGATATTTTTCACATGATTAGATGGGAGTTACAGGTTTTTGGGAGGAAGACTACTGAAGTAACATACCATTGTCATCACATTATATCGAGGGTACTTATATCAGTTGTTGGTATGTTGTTTTTATAAGTGAAAAACTAAATGTGCTCTTTAAAAGTTCGGCCTAAGAACATATGTAATGCCTTTTTTAAATAAAAAGGATTTTACCTATTAATTTTAGACAGAGGGGAGGGGAGGGAGAAAGAGAGGGAGAGAAACATCAATATGTGGTTGCCTCTCACATGGCCCCCACTGGGCCCTTGGCCTGCAACCCAGGCATGTGCCCCAACTGGGAATCCAACCAGCAATCCTTTGGATTGAAGGCCAGCACTCCATCCACTGAGCCATGCCAGCTGGGGCACCTTTTCTTACATGTTAGTTTAAGACACAATTTTGGCTGCTATGCCGAAAAGAAACAAAAATATTAAAACATGCTAGAAGTTCATTCCTTTCTCTCAAAAAGGCCTAGACAAAGCAGTCCAGAGCTGGTAGGGAAACATCCTTCACAAAATTGGTGAAAGACCCTTCTGTCTCATGTGTCTGTCTTCCTTAACAAGTAGCTTCTCGGCTACAACGGAAGCTTCCATGGTTGCACGGCTAAGAAGATCGCTCCAGAGCTTGCCATCACCTCTCCATTCAGTGGGAAAGGGACGATGTACTTTTTGCTTTTAAGGACACACCTGGAAGTTGCACATTTCATTCATTCTGCTCATATTCCATTGTCCAGAAACTAATCACATGGTCACATCTAGCTGTAAGGAAGGCTGGGAAATGTAGGCAGCTCTAAACTCAGCTAAAAACTTCTATAACAATTAAAGCAGGGAGTCAGGATTTAAGGGAGACAATCAGCAATCTCTGCCAAAGCTGGAATGTAAGTATCCTTATGGTGAAAGATGCATATAGAAAATCCAAGGGAGGGGCGCAGAAAAAAGAGAAAGAAAATCTAATGTTTAGTGACTATTAATCGTTACCTTTATTATATTACCATCAAAATGTCAATGTGAACACCGGACTTTCTTTGTTTTCCCCTAATGTTATTTGGCTACCCCACTGCTGAGGAGTTTACACCAACCACTTTCCCTCCGTAGAGTCCCTAACCCCATGCCACTCCCGCTGTTCTCCATCCCATCCCATTCCCCTTTCCCGTCCCTCTCAGGAGCAAAACCAAACTCCTCAACTCACTTGAAGTGGTTTATCAGCCACAGTCATGCCCCCTAAGTTTTACCTTCCACTTCAGAAGGATTAACAAGATATTCTCTCAAAGACAGACCATCCCTTAGAAAAATTGTTAACATTTTCAGCAACTTTTACACTAAGAACAACTTTCCCACTAACAACTTTCCCGCTAAGGTAAATTTTTCTTGTGCCTGGCATTCCTTGAACATTTATTTCTTCACATGGGAACCAGGAATATAAACTGAAAACCATCGTTTACATCAGGCTTCCTGGCCCCCGTGTAGGACTGTAACATTGGAAAAGTTTGTTTTCAGATGCCTTTGACTTTTCCCTACACTCTTCCCTTTTTCCTCAGCCTCTCCTCTTCTTTTTCTTCCTTCATGGCACTCTCAAGCTATCTTCCTTCCTTCCTTTGCTTTCTCTGAACGATTTATGAACTGCATTTGACCAAGGCATAAATAACAGTAGGGCACATAGTTACTCCATTTACATTTTAACGGAGAGTAAAGGTTGAAGCCTAAGAGGTGAATGTCTAAATGGGAGAATTTCACATATCTCAACTTTCTCAGGGGAAACTCTTCAACTTCCATGTATTGCACACAATTCTTTCACATAAGTCAGTGTATGAGGTCTGTCCAGAAAGTACCCAGCCACATGCTATGAAAAATAGAGACATTTATTGAAGAAGGTATAAGATTCAAGAAAAGTTGTACATAAGACAATGATGCCTCGGTCCCCTTCAAAGTAGACACCTCAGGACCTCACATAGTTCTCCCAGTCACCATCAGATGCCCTGTCCTATTTTCCTGAATCTCATCAGTGGTTTGAAATCTCTTCCCTTTCAAAAGTGATTTGAGTTTTGGGAAAAGCCAGAAGTCACAGGGTGCCAAGTGTGGGCTGTAGCGGGGCTGAGTCACCTGGGTGATTTGATGTTTCACCAAAAACTCTGCATGAGATGAGATGCATGAGCAGGCGAGTTGTTGTGATGAAACTTCCAACCACCAGTTGCCCATAGCCACAACCTTCTGAATCATCAGTTTGGGCAGAGAACTGTTCAAATTTCATGCAAAATTTGATGTAGATCCATTGTTCTACTTCCTCAGTCATTTTGAATGTGACAGCCACACAGTACACATGCTCACTCAACAGCATCCACCACCCCCACTGACTAGTACAGTGAAGTCGTCATTGTTCACACATGCACATTCCAGTCCACTCTCCTTGGCTGCCAGGTTGCATTGATGTCACGCAAACCATCCTTGTTATATTAACATTGGTTGGAATTTTTTCTCAACAGACCTTGTATTAATTTTAACACTATTATAAGTGTTAAAGTATTAAAGTGTATGTGTATAAGTGTTATAAGTATTATAAGTGGCATTATAGTCCCTCTTTTGTAGATAAACTGAGGATCAGAGAGATGTAACAATTTGAATCCAGATCTGTCTGACTTCCCAAATCTGCACTGCATGATAGCAGCTGTGAATATTTGCCTGAGGAAAAGAAATGTAAGGATTGCTTTAATCTCAAGGGGACAAATCTTCTCTGCAACGCCCCCTAGACAGATCTTGGATGTGCATTAGCAACATAGCGATTGTAAGAGACGGGTAAATTCTATACCCAGACAGACGCAGTCCCTTTTATGTTGTTTCTCAAGCAGCGGCCTACATCAGAATCATCAGAGGCTTTAACCAAAATGTAGCCTCCTGAATTCCTTAACAAACTGCTGATTGCAACGTCCATGGACACAGCCCTGGAATCTGCATTTTAATTAAGGCTCTCCAAAACATACTAAGTTGGTAAATCACTGGTTTAATGAATAAGCAGAAAAGAAAGAGCTGTCATCCTTCCTACGATTGCACACATTTTTGTAATTTTATAGCTTGTTAGCACTCTTGTCAGAGGCTGGGAAACAGAAATGCTAGGATTCACTCTTCTAAATTATTCATTTAACAATTATTAATTGCATGCTTTCCAATGTTCCAGGCATAGAAAAACAAACACATTGCTTCTGAAATGTATTAGAAAGGAGAACAAAAAAACTGGCAGAGGGACATTTGCAAGCATCGGTCAAGAAGAAATTGAGAAAGCATTTGGTCGATCACTCACATGGACTCTCAGTGTGTGCAGAGAAGTAGCTGCAATAATCTGGATCTACACAGGAGTTGCTAACGAACTGTGAGCTCGTGCTCCCAAGTTACAGGACTTGAACCTGCCTGTCCAGGTATGCTGGTATAAGATGGAGAAGTGTGAGAACCATTTCTCCTAGGGTTCCAGTGGAGAACCCAGATCACTAGCTTTTGCTATGCTGGGGAGCTCTGCCTACGTAAGCAGCAAATCCAGGTTTTGTAGGACCTTTGCTTTTACAATTCTGTAGGCCCTCTCCAAGAAAGAACATACAGAATTATGAGTACAATATTAAGTATGAATGTGAATATGTATTTGGAATGAGAAAAGAAATCAAGACAAATTATTGGAGACTCAGAGATTCAGATTTCTTTTTTCTGAGATCTTGAGTCAGTTATCCAGAAATGCTTACACAGAAATGCTTCTTGATTGTAAACTACTTCCTGTCCTCAGCTCCCAGGCTACAGTTCCCAGCAATTCCCACCTCTCACAGGGGCCCCTGTAAGGGGCCCTGAAACATAAGCTTCACAATAAATCCTCCTTCCTTCCTTCTTTCCTCATAGGGCAAAGTGCTAATCTTTGCTCCAGTTGCCTTTGTTGTAACCTAGCTCCAGTAAATATGCACAAGGTCAGTTGTTAAACTCATTGAGCTGGGAAACAATCCTGACAGAATAAACTCTGATGATGGCGGTGTATAGGGAGAGAAAATGGATTTTTGGACCTGAAAGAGTTACCCACCCCATTCACCCTGGGGAATGTGGAAACAGCAAGGGGCCTGGGAGGATTCCAGCATAGTTCTGTATTTGCTCAGCCTGGCAGTGCAAGCTGGATAATAAAATTCTTTTTTTTTAAAGATTTTATTTATTTATTTTTAGACAGAGGGGAAGGGAGGGAGAAAGAGAGGGAGAGAAACATCAATGTGTGGTTGCCTCTTGTGTGCCCCCCTGACCTGGGACCCGGCCCACAACCCAGGCATGTGCCCTGACTGAGAATCAAACCAGCAACCTTTTGGTTCGCAGGCCAGCACTCAATCCACTGAGCTGCACCAGCCAGGGCTTGGATAATAAAATTCTTTTGGCCTGAATTTATTAGTTCTCTTATCAGAGGAATCTGTTCCTCACTATTCAGAAATTCTCACTGACTGTCACCTTTTATAACTAATACACATCGGGAAAGAAAATAAACGATTTCTTAGTAAATGCAATTTGTTTACTAGATAAAACTGGTATCCAAGGCAGGGGCTTCAGTAGTAAAAGTGTTAAGAAGTACTGTTCTGGTTCAAGCTCCTTACTTTATAGATGCTAAAACTGAGGCCAGAGAAAGAGATGTGTTCAAGACCACATGGGCAGGCAGTAGTAGCACTGCCAAAATCGAGCTGCTGGTTTAGGCTTCTCTTTGATCAAACAACCCTCCCAGCTCAAAATCTCAGTTTTTAATAGATGGCAGAGGAAGGACTCAGGAGGCAAATAACAATAACCTCCTGTTAAATTGGATCTGGAGCTGTGGCAACCTGGTGGTGAAGTGATAGGCCAGGCTAGCTCTCTGCTCAGAAAAGTGAAAATCAGCCTAGTCCTGCTGAAGAGTTATTTGACAGCCAGTATCAAAAGCCTTGAATATATGTATACTTCTGACCTCAAAATTCCACTTTTTGGAATTTACTGTAAGGGCATACTCAGAAGTGAGTGCAAAGATATATGGATATAAATGTGTATTATATATACATATATACACACGTATGTATTTACAAACACACGTATTTATTGCAGCATCATTAATTAACATAAAATTTTTATGCAGACAGGTAATTAAAATGTCAGTATAGCAGGCTTATCATGAAACCTGGTGATCCTTTTCCTACCAGTCCCCCCGCCACTCATTCCATTCTCAAGACTGTCCGCTATATTACCTCTATTTTTTCTGATATCTACAAGCATACATTATTTTATCATGCTTTGCTTTATTGCTCTTCACAGATGTTGCATTTTTTCCAAATTGAACGCAAGATCTTCCACCAGCAAAAGGATTATGACTCACTTTATTGTGATACTTGCTTTATTGTGGTGGTCTGGAACTGAACCCATGATATCTCTGAGGTGTGCCTCTACTTTCATGTCCCTTAATCATATGCTCCTACTGCTGTTTCTTGATTTTTCAAGTTTAGACATTATTCACTGATTTCCTGTTGTGGTAAGTAAGGGTTTAGCTCCTTATACTCACTGCTCTCACTTTTTCTTTTCATTCTCCCAGTATCACCATTGCTTGTTAAATCAGTAATCAGTATTTACATTATTATGATTTCATAAGCATTATTTACCTGTTATGTGGCATGTACTATGATTACACTTTAGTGTTTGTCCTTTTATTGTTGTTTTTCTGCAATTGCTTCACTTTTACATTTGCTTAGTTTTCAATATTCGTAAAGTTAACTTTCTTTGTTTCATGAGATCTACTATATGTCTTACAGTATTATTTTCAGCGGGTCAAATATGTCAGATATTTAATCAATTTCATTCCCCCCCCAGGCATATCTATCCCAGAGCCTTCCGTTGCTCTATTCTGGAATAAGAGCTGGATTTCTGGATTTGCCACAAGCTATTACTATAGGACGCCTGTTTCCCCATTGTACTTCATCCTCTTTCTAGATTTGTTCCCTCATTTTACTGGAGCACAGCCTCCAGTTGTTTCTCTATTGAGGAAGACATGTAAGGAACTCAGAAATCTACTGAATCCTTCTAGATTGGGAATATCTTTATTCTGAGGCTCAATAACATGGGTGGGTGAAGAAAATGAGGTTGATAACCCACTTTTTTCTCTCAGAATTTGGAAAGGTTGACTGTCTTCCAGCTTCCAGTGTCACATTCCAATTTCAGGATGTCATCTGTTTTTTTCCCCTCTGGAAACTTCCAGGAATTTCTTTTTACAGTTTGTAGTTGGAAATTTTAAGAGACTGTGCCTTTGGGTGAGCCTCTTTTCATTTATTGTGAACTGTAAATACCAATTGTGTATGGATTACTTCTTAACACAAAAACATTAATAAGATAGTTTAGTTCTCTTAAACTTTTCTCTGTTAAATTATAAAACTTCCCAGAGTTACAAGATGCAGACTGGGAAGAGAAACATTTGCTGAGATTATGAATGACCACAGAATACTGAGCACTATTTAAAATTAAAAATCATATCAATGACATTAACTTCAAGTGGAGTATAACACAGCCCAGGTTAAATATACACATCTCCTAAATTTTCCTTCTTCTCACAGCCTACTTACAATTAAATGATAGAATTTTGTATTTCTTGGTTCTTGAGATATGTCTATGTCATTTTCTCCTAGTTCTTAAAACCATTGCATTTGATAGGATGCTAGAGTATGTTAATGTCTTCCATTTAAATTTTTGAGTTAAAGACTTCAGAACTTGAAGAAGTCTTAGAATCTTGCCTTCTTGTCCTGGCTGGGTAGCTCCACTGGTTAGAGTGCTATCCCAATACGCCCATGTTGAGGGTTGATCCCCAGCGAGGGCACAAGCAGGAATCAACCAATGGATGTGTGGATTGGTGGAACAGCGCTGATGTTTCTGTTTCTCTCTGTCTCCAGACCTCTCTCTCTCCAAACAAACAAACAAAAATAATAATAATTTAAAAATAGAATCCTGCATTCTTACATATTCCTAGAGTGAGATAATTAATTCTTATGAATATTTAAAATGCTGTTTCACCCTGGCTTGTGCAGCTCAGTGGATTGAGCGTTGGCCTGCTAACTGAAAGGTCACCAGTTCGATTCCCAGTCCCAGCACATGCTTGGGTTGCAGGCCAGGCCCCTGGTTGGGAGCATGTGAGAGGCAACCAATTGATGTATGTCTTGAACATTGATATTTCTCTCTCTTTCACCCTCCCTGCCCTTCTCTCTAAAAGTAAATAAAATCTTTTAAAAATAAATGATACCTCATTTAATTTTAAATATCTCCTAGATTTTGTCTGATATGAAGCTATAGCGTAAAAGATCATCCTACCAATTTTTGAGTGGCCAGGGTTCTCTGAGGAAGCCTAAAAAGATTTATGAGCCCAAACCTGGCATGAGGAAAGTCAGAGTGCCATGGAAGAAGACTAGATTTTCTGGAAACAAAGGATTTGCTCCAGGGAACACCTGTGGTTAGAACTAACAACAACTGTTAGGACTTTATAACCCTAGTATTATTTATTAATAACTATTACCGAGATCCCAAATGTTTCTCTAAGTTCCTTGGTTGTAAATTTTATAATATTTCCCTCTTCAAATCTTTTGATTTATGTTAATTCAACAACCACTAAAGGAGGAAAGGGTCTTCCCTCTTATTAAAGGGTACAGTGTGCTTGGCACTAGGTTAGCTATCCACAAACATGGTCTTTTTGAATCTTCCCAGGAACTTGCAAGATGGGTGTCATTATCCTGTTTTATAGAATTGGCAACTGAAGTTAGGAGGCAGCTAACTTGCCCAGATTGACCTAAGAAGGCACTGTGCCAAACGTGCTATGAGGGAAACAGTTTCTTATTCTGGAAGTTTTACAATCTAATGTCAAGACAGACACACGAATGACCATAATATAAACTAATGGAGATAAATGGGAAGGTAAAGGTACAAGCAAAATATCCAGAGAGCACGTAGGAAGGGGGATTTTGTCCTGACTTGGCAGGGCAGGTGTTTGGGTTGGGTTCTAAAACATGGGTAGGATTTCAAATACAGTAAGAAGGGGTCTCTAGAATGTTGCTTGAGCTAAGCCACAGAAATACGAAAATGCATGTTGGGTTTGGGGAACCGCAACTGTCTGTGCTATTGGAGCTCTGCCTCTAACATCTCTGCCTCTAACATCCAGAGACGTTAGAGGCAGAGAAGGGGAATGAAGCCAGATCACGGATGGTCTTGAAGGCCACACTGCGGAGCATGGACTCGATTCTGAAGGCAATTGCAAGTCAACAGTGTTGAGTGCAACAGTTCTCAAGGTGTGGTCCATGAGAGAGAGTCCCTGAGACCTCTTCAGAGGGCCTATGAGGTCAAAACTGGTTTTTTTTTTAATAATAATAACAACAATAATAATGAGTTATTGGTCTTTACAAATTTGTGGGAAAAATCACATAAGATCTCCCATTGTAACCACTTGTAAGTTTACAGTTCAGTAGTGCTAAGTATGTTCTCATTGTTGTGCAACCATCACCCTCATCCACCTCCACAACGATTTCATCGGGCAAGATGGAAACTCTGTACCCATTAACCACTAATTCCCCATTTTTCTCTTCTCTTAGCCCCCTGAAAACCACCATTCTACTTCCTGTTTCTATAAATTGGATTTCTTTAGATAACTCTTATAAGTGGAATCATATAGTACCATATTTATATTTTTGTTACTGGCTTATTTTACTTAGCATAATTCTTTTTTTTTTTAAACATTTTATTTATTTATCTTTAGAGGGGATGGGAGAGAGGGAGAGAAATGTCAATGTATGGTTGCCTCTCGTGCGTCCCCTGCCAGGAACTGGCCTGCAACCCAGGCATGTGCCCTGACTGGGAATCGAACCGCGATCCTTTGGTTCGCAGGCCCGTGCTCAATCCACTGAGCTACACCAGCCAGGGCAAGCATAATTCTTGAAGGTTCATCCATGTTATAGCATGTGTCAGAATTTCCTCCCTTTTTAAGACTAAATAGTATTCCATTGTATAAATATACCGTGTTTTGTTTATACATTCATCCACTGATGGACATTTGGGTGGCTTCCACCTTTTAGCTATTATGAATAATGCTGCTATGAACATGGGTATGCAAATATCTCTTTAAGATTCTACTTTCAATTCTTTTGGATATATAACTAGAATTGGGGTTGACATATCATACGGCAATTGTATTTTTAATTTTTTGAAGAGCCATTATACTGGTTTCCATACTGGCTGCACCATTTTACATTCTGTTATTTGCTTTTTTAAAACTGCATTTACATTTCAATTGACGTTGCAGATCAATGGTGAGTTAATTTCCTGTCACATAGCCAGTGGCCCCAAGCTGCATCTGCATTTTTTTACTGCCATACAATCACAGTAAAACAAATGTTCTTGATGAAGCGGTAAAAATTATTAAATTTAATTTTATTAAATCTTGACTCTCAAGTTCATATCTTTGTAATATTCTGTGTGATGAAATGTCATTAAAACATAATGCAGTTAAGCTGCATATCTCAAACCATGAAGCTTGTTTCAAGGAAAAGCACTTGTGGAATTGTTTGTGTTGAGAGCAGATCTAGCTGCCCTTTTCATAGAAGACCAGTTTTACTTCAAAGAATGATTGACAGACAAACTATGGTTATACAGACATGGGTATTTGGCAAACGTTTTCTCAAAATGGAATGAAATAAGACTATTACTTCAAGGAAAAATAATTAATAGTATTTGTTGCCAATAATAAAATGCAAGCTTTATGTGAAATTAGAATTTTGGAAACCTCGTATCCGCCAATGCAGTAGATCCCACTCATTTGTGGGGAATATGTTCTGAGACCCCCAGTGGATGCCTGAAACCTCAAATAGTCCTGAACCCTATATATATATGTGTACAGTACTATGTTGTTTCCTATACATACATACCTACGATAAAGTTTAATTTATAAATTTGACACAGTAAGAGATGAACAATAACTCATAGTAAGAACAACTATAACAATCTACTGTAATAAAAGTTATGTGAATGTGGTCTCTGTCTGTAAGGTTGGTGGGGGAAACAAAGGAGGCTGTGCCGGTTTCTGCACGAAGAGGCTGAAAGCTGTAGCTAAGCCTCCCCAAAGTCATGTGACACCTCACCCCAACTGCATTGCCCCTTACTCACCAATCTCTGATTGCCATGCTACCTTCACCCGAGTTTCTTTGTACAAAACTCCTGCCGAAGAACAAAGCAGCACGACTTCCCTGGCCCGCACCCCCAGACCAGTGAACCTCGCCTGGTAGCGCTGCCCAATAAACCTCTGCTTGCCCTACTTGTGGCTCACTTTCCTTCCTCGGCAAATACCTTACACTATCTCTCTCTCAAAATATCTTACTGTACTGTACTCACCCTTCTTCTTCCTGTGATGATATGAGATAATATGATGCCTCCATGATGAGATGAAGTGAGCTGGGCAAAGATCCCAGGTAGGATGGAGTGGGATGGCATGAGGTTTCATCACGATACTCAAAATAGCACATAATTTAAATCTTGTGAAGTATTTATTTCTGGAATTTTCCATTCAATATTTTCAAACCATAGTTGACCTTGGATAATGAAGACAGGGAAGCTGAAAGCACGATGAGGGGGGACTATTGTACCTGAAGACTTTTGTGATAATATTGGAGGTAACATTAATGAATGAGATTGTTGATATTTTGTAATGAAATGTGTCAGCATTTGGAAGATCAGCATAATGTAGTGGAACCAATACTTTCCAAATGATCAATGCATAGTGCTATAATATTAATCATAGATAAACATCCATTTAAGGTAGGAGATAGACAAATATATTTTAATGTAACAGAGTACAGAACTCATTAATATGGTTTCAGATTCACTGAAACTAACCTTTTATAAACTACTATATGTTGATTATTGGTGTAATACCAAAGAAAAATAGATTTTAAAATACTTTCTTTTTCAATTATATGATCTGTGTGATGCCAGATTTACTTCATAGGTTTCAACCAAAGCAGCATATTGCAGTAGATTGAATGCAGAAAGTATGAGAATCCAGCTGTTTTCTATTAAGCCAGACATAAAAAAAATTCATAAAATGTAAACATTCCACTTTTCTTAGTAATTTTTTGTTTTGGAAAATATACTTTAAAAAAGATTTTATTTATTTAACTTTTAGACAGAGGAGAAGGGAGGGAGAAATAGAGGGAGAGAAACATCAATGTGTGGTTGCCTCTTGTGCACCCCCCACTGGGGAACTGGCCCACGACCCAGGCATGTGCCCTGGCTGGGAACTGAACCAGGGACACTTTGGTTCACACGCTGGTGCTCAATCCACTGAGCCACACCAGCCAGGGTGGAAAATATAGTTACTTTTAATAAAATACATTATTTTATTAACACAATGAAGTTGTTGTTATACTTTTAAGTAAATTGATAAATATTTAAAAACTTTTAATTATTTATGTATATAATTATATATATGTATGAAGCTCAATAATTTTTAACAGTGTAAAGGGGTCCTGATAGGAACTGGGGAACTGGTGATTCGGAGGCTGAATGCAACTTGATTAGAATTGTTTTTATGAATATAATGCTGCCCTGACCAGCGTGGCTTAGTTGGTTGGGCATCATCCTCCAAAATGAAGGGTCACAGGTTAGATTCCCACTCAAGGCATATGCCTGGGTTGAGGGTTTTGTCCCAGGCCTGGGCGCCCAGGTAAGGCAGTCACCTGATGTTTCTATCTTGCATCAATGTTTCTCTTCCCGCCTTTCTCCCTCCTTTCCCCCCTCTCTCTAAAAACACATAAATAAAATCTTTAAAAAGAAAGACTATAATGCTGAAGATGGTATATGGAAAGCCTGAAAAAGTGAAAAGCTGGAGGTAGGGCGACCAATGAGGAAGCTATTCAAATATGATGGTTGTAATGACTAGTCTGTAATCTAGATGCAAAGGAGAGCAAATGTACAGGGAAAATGTTTCAAAGCAGCAGAAACTTTACTCAAAATTACAAAAAAATGCCATTTTTAATCTGACTGTCGATGTTCAAGAAACCTGGTAATAGATTTAGCTGGTGAAGGTGCAGAGAAACAGTAAGTTCTGTGCGTAACTGGTGGATAAACAGACCTTTACAAAACATTAATATCTATCAATATTTAAAGTGTGTATGTGTGTTGACCCAGAAATTTGACTTTTAGGAATTTATACTACAACTGTATAAGCATTTGTTCAAAATTACATGATAGCTAAAATATGCACATATTTAAAAAATGGACTCTAAGTGTTTACAGAGAATGGTTAAACAAGTTAAGCTATCCATACAATGGCATAGAATGAAGGCTTTGAAAAGAATGTGCCAATTTTACAGGACTAATACAGAATTATCTCCAAAAAAACATTGTTAGCGAAAACACCAGGGTGAGAACAATAGGTATAAGGTGCCATATTCTCTGGAAAATATATGAGGGTGTGTGTGTTGTAGATATGCAGCCTCTGGAAAGATATACAAGAATTAACAGTGTCAGCCTCTGAGGTGGAGAATTAGATGGCTGCAAGACAGTATGGAAGGGAGATTTGCTTTTTACTGCACAAGCTTTTATATCTTTAAAAAATTTCATAACAGGTATATCCATCATATTCAAAATTTTTACTTAAATAATTAAGAAAAAGAAAAGAGTTCCAACAACAGTTGGTGAAGTTCTTATCCATGGCTGATTCAGTGAAATGGACAGCTAGAGACAGACACGACAGACATTGCAAAAGTAGAATTGATTGGTCTTGATAACTGATTTGATTTTGAAGGTGTGGGTGGTGATAGGGCTAACAGGAAGGGCAAATAGGAATTAAAGATGATTTAGTTTTCCGTATGAAGTGGCTGATGGCATAACCCTGAAAGAAACACAAAAGGAGGAGCAGGTTTATGAGTGGTGGTGAGAAGAGGGATGAGAAATCATGAGCTTCAGGCCCAGATATTCCCACCATTTGTGGAGGATGTACTGATAATTCACTTAATGCTGCTAACATTCAGCATAGCCCCTTTAATTCATACAAAAAAAAAAAAAGGCAAAACAAACATACAAGGTAGGAATTACTATCTCCATTTTATAGGTGACAAAATAGTCTTATTGAGGTTAAAACCTTGCATAAGGCTGAACAGCTCCTCCTCAAAAGAAAGCCGGTCTTGTACTTCAAGAGTGTCTCCCCCGCCTCCGAATACCAAACTGTCTTTAGACTGGCAAAAGGAAAGGCTAAGAGAATAGTCTTTGGACTTGAACAAACTTGTTTTCAAATCCTAATTCTGCTAATTTCTAGCTGTATGACCTTGAATGAGTTAATTTCTATTCCTAAACCTTATTTTCATCCTTAGTACTTAGTAGTAAGATTTAAATTAGATGATACTGGCCCTGGCAGGGTAGCTCAGTTGGTTGGAGTGTCTTCCCTATACACCAAGGTTGCAGGTTTGATCCCTGGTATGGGCACATAAAAAAATTGACTCATGAATGCATAAATAAGTGGAACAACAAATCAATGATTTTTCTCTCTTTCTAAAAATCAATTTAAAACATGAGAAAATAAATTAGCTGATACATCTAAATACTTTTGCAGATGTGTTGTTTAATATATGGCAGCTCAACTGTCATATTGATTATACATGGGACATATCAGATCAGTAAATTGACAATAAGAACTTTAGATCTGGGGTTAAGGTAGGAGGAATACAGATTTACCTCACATATAATTCAGTTTTTGCCATGATGGTTCTTGAAAACTTGTTGCTTTTTCATGCCCTGGCTGGTGTAGCTCAGTGGATTGAGCACAGGCCTGCGAGCCAAAGGGTTGCTGGTTTGATTCCCAGTCAGGGCACATGCCTGGGTTGCAGGCCAGGTTCCCAGTACATGGTGTGTGAGAGGCAACCACACATTGATGTTTCTCTCCCTCTCTTTCTCCTTTCCTTCCCCTCTCTCTAAAAATAAATAAATATAATCTTTAAAAAAAGAAGAAAAATTGTTCCATTTTCCAGTCAATGGCTCATTTTCCCCATTACATTTTCACTTAAAAACAGACTTAAAATGCTGTATTTTTATAATGTAATATTTCAATACTTAGTTTTAGGCAAGACATATCACTTTTCCTGGCACAAGAGATTTAGTCAGAGAATATCATATAAACGAATTTGAACTGTGCTCTAGATTTAGATGAACACCAATGTTTTGTTTTGTATATACAGGCCAAGTGAGAAAAATGAAGTGACTTCCATGACCCTTCAGTTGGTTTTGTGTATGTGTCATTTCCATTTTTCGAAATACCTTTATATTTAGCCTTTATTTTACTCTAGAGGTGTTTTTCCATGTTAAAAATGTATGTATATATGTATGTATGTATTTATTTTAGAGATGGGGGAAGGGAGGAAGAGATGGAGAGAACGTTTAAAAGTGTAAGCGAGAAACATTGATTGAGTGCCTTCTGTACGTGCCCCAACTGGGGACCAAACTGAAATCCAGGTGTGTGCCCTGACCAGGAACTGAATCAGCCATCTTCTCGTTTGTGGGACAGTACCCAACCAACTGAGCCACGCAGGCTGGGGCAAAATTTATTTTTAAGTGCATTTAAGTGTAAGATAATCATTAGGCTCTAAAAGTTTGAAAAATTGGTAAAAATGGTCGACAAAAGAATAACTTCCTCGCACCCCTTCATCACCAACCACCTCTCACAAACAAATCTCTTCCTTTTATGAGTTTTAAAAAAACTAATTATATGTTATGTACAAAAGATAATAACCCCCAAATAGCTGTGTATTTGAAGGTTAATATGGTATATTATATGATATATGTTACATAGGTTATACAATATGTACTCATTATGTTATACATTATATAACATTATATAATGTTTATCATCTAACATACCACATAATGGTGTGTTTATAAATATAATTATACTATCATATAATCATAACATATAATATTATATATTTATAATTATATCCTATATTATATATGGTATATTATATGTGTGCAATATGGTATATATTGTGATTATGCTACTATATAATGTATTATAGAAATCTGTTTTTATTGTTTAATATTTGTTTTCATTACTTAATACTTTTTTTTATTTTCAAAAATTGTTTGTATATCTTGGCATTGTGGTAGGAAGAATTCTAAGTTGGTTCCCAAGACTTCCATCTTCTGGTATACACACTATAAAGTCCCCTCCCCTTAAGGTACAAGTGGACCTGCAAACATGAAGAGATCTTATTTTGTGATTAGTTTATTTATATGGCAAAAATGAGGGCATTTTAAATATGTAATAAGGTCCCTACTTTGCTGACCTTAAGGTAATCAAAAGAGAGAGCATCCTGGGTGGGCCTGACCTAATCAGCTGGGCTTTTTTTTTTTAACTTCATTTTTTTCCATTACCATTTATTCCCCTTATAAACCTCACCCCCACTGCAATCACCACACTGTTGTCCATGTCCATTAGTCCTTTTTCCTTTTTGTTTAATCCCTTCACTCCCAACCCACCTCGAATAGCTATAATCCTGTTCTCCATCTATGAGCTTGTCTCTATTTTCCCTGTTAGTTCAGTTTGTTCATTAGATTCCACATGTGAGTGAAATCATATGGTATTTGTCTTTGTCTGACTGGCTTATTCCACTTAGCATAATGTTCTCCAGGTCCATCCATGCTCTTGCAAAGGGTAAAATTTTCTTCTTTTTTATGGTAGCTAGGCTTTTTCAAACGGGGTCTAGAGGTCAGAGATGGAAGAAGTCATAGGAATCTGAAGCACCAGAAAAGCTCACCTGTTGGCCCTAAAAAAAGCAATCTGCTATGTCGTAGAGAGGGCCATGAAGCATAAAATGGTAGGTGGCCTCTAGGAACTGAGTGCCTCAGCCCTAGGACCGGAAGAAATTAAATTTAGCCAACAACCAATGAACTTGGAAAAGAATCCCCTGAGCCTCAGATGAGATCAAGGTCCTAGCTGACATCTTGATTTCAGATTAATAAAAACAGAGCACAGGACCCATCCAACCCCTGTCCCAACTAACCCATAACCCATGCCCAGATATCTGACCCATAAAAACCATGAGATAATAAATTTGTGTTGTTCTAATCCCCTACCTTTCTAACAATGTGTTATGTGGCAATAGGAAACTGGTACAGATGTGTATAAATTATCTATTGCCATAATAATTCTGTAAAACAAATCACTCCAAAACTCAGAGGCTTAAAGGAACTGCTGTTTATTCTTTGCCATGGCTCAATGGATCACCTGGGCAGTTCTGTTGGCCTGGGCTGAGCTAGGCTAATCTCACTTGGACTTGTTCATGAATCTATAAACACCTGTTGGGTTGGCTAGTCTAGAATTACCTCAGCTGGGATGACTTGGCTCCACTCCACGTGGTCTCTCATTTTCCAGCAGGCTAGCCTGTGTTTATTCTTATGTAAGTGACAAGATTAGCAAGAAGAAGGGAAAACACATAAGCACTTTTTAAAATGCTTACATCAAATTTGCTACTGTCCCATTGACTGAAGCAAGTCATGCAAGAAGAGAAGTTAAAATATATCCACAAAAAGACCTTTGAGAAAAATGTTCATAGTAGCTTCACTCATAAGACCCAACAACTGAAAACAGCCCAAATATCCATCAATAAGAGAAAGAATAAACAAGTTGTGGCATACTCACAAAATGAAACTTCACTCAGCAATAAAAGAATGAATTACTGATACAAGCAACAATGTGAGCAACCGTCAAAAACATGTTGAACCAAAGAGGTCAGACACACAAGAGTACAGTCAAATTATTCCATTTATATGAAGCTGAAGAACAGGCAAAACTAATCTGTGGTGATAGAAATCAGGGTAATAGTTGCCTAAAGGGTGATGGGGATTAAGTGGAAGAGGACATGAGGGTACTTTCTGGATTCTGGATGTGTTCTTTATCTTTTTCAAAATCTATTTTATTTATTTATTTTTAGAGAGATGGGAAGGAAGGAAGAAAGAGAGGGAGAGAAGCATCTACATGTGAGAAAAACCTCAGTCTGTTGCCTCTCTCATGCCCCTAAACTGGGGACCTGGCCCGCAACCCAGGCATGTGTCCTGACTGGAATTGAACATGTGACCTTTCGGTTCACAGGCTACTGACCCTCAGTTCACTGAGCCACACCAGTCAGGGCTATGCTTTATCTTTAATTTTTTTTTTTATTTGGCCCTGGTTGGTGTAGCTCAGTGGATTGAGTGCCAGCCTGCAAACCAAGGGTTCGGTTTGATTCCCAGTCAAGGCACATGTCTAGGTTGCAGGACAGGTCCTCAGTGAGGGGTGTGTGGGAGGCAACCACACATTGATGTTTCTCTCCCTCCCTGTCTCATTCCCTTCCCTGTTCTCTAAAAACAAATAAATAAAATCTTAAATTTTTTATTTGTTGATTTGAGAGAGAGAGAAAGAGAGCGAGAGAAAGAGAGCAGAATATCAATTTTTTGTTCCATTTATTAAGCATTTGTTGATTGATTCTTGTATATGCCCTGACCTGGGATCAAAACCACAACCTTGGTGTATTGGGGTGACATTCTAACCAACTGAGCTACTTGGCCAGGGTGCGTTTGTTCTTTATCTTGATTGGGGTGGTGGTTACATGGGCGTACAAATTTATCAAAACTCATTAATTCTACACTTTATTTTTTTAATTTATTTTATTGATTATGCTATTACAGTTGTCCCATTTCTCCCCCATCATCCCCCTCCACCCTGCACACCCCCTCCCACCCACATTCCCCCCCTTTAGTTCATGTCCATGTGTCATAAGTTCTTTAGCTTCTACATTTCCCATACTATCCTTGCCTTCCCCCTGTCTATTTTCTACCCACCATCTATGGTACTTATTCTCTGTACCTTTTCCCCCTCTCTCCTCCTCCCACTCCCCTGTTGCTAACCCTCCATGTGATCTCCATTTCTGTGTTCCTGTTCCTGTTCTAATTGTTGGCTTAGTTTCCTTTTGTTTTAGGTGTGCTTGTTAATATCTGTGAGCTTGCTGTCTTTTTACTGTCCTATTTTTATCTTCTTATTCTTAGATAAGTCCCTTTAACATTTCATAGAATAAGGGCTTGGTGATGATGAACTCCTTTAACTTGACCTCATCTCAGAAGCACTTTATCTTCCCTTCTATTCTAAATGACAGTTTTGCTGGATAGAGCAATCTTGGATGTAGGTCCTTGCCTTTCAAGACTTCAAATACTTCTTTCCAGCCCCTTCTTGCCTGGAAGGTCTCTTTTGAGAAATCCACTGACAGTCTGATGGGAACTCCTTTGTAGGTGACTGTCCCCTTATCCCTTGCTGCTTCTAGAATTCTCTCCTTCATTTTAATCTTGGCTAATGTAATGATGATGTGCCTTGGTGTGTTCCTCCTTGGGTCCAACTTCTTTGGGACTCTCTGAGCTTCCTGGACTTCCTGGAAGTCTATTTCCTTTGCCAGATTGGGGAA